>JABCKO010015848.1:0-32707 GCA_018855915.1 Tephrocybe sp. NHM501043
GTTACACAGAGTCAATCTCGCAGAGGGAACTGTTGTAAGTCCTGTATTCTGAAAGTCTGTCTGTAAAGTACAAAAAATTCTACTTTATATACTGTTCCTAATTGTAAGTATCATGAGATATTTTGTAGCCCCCGAGACTGTAATACATGCATATACTTTGAATGTATCGGATGATACCGTGATGGGGCAATGATGAGATCATTGCTGAGTTCCCGCTTACAGCTTGTTTCATGCCCTTTCCGTGATGTCTTTGAAATTCAAACAACCATGGACTTTCCTTCAATCGTCAGCAGCACTTCAGACTTAGTATCCTATCCACATATGATGCAAGACGGGGGCAATTTCGATATGATTGATACTCACCCAACGTCTATGCCTCCCGCATCTTCAAACGAAGCTAGGCGCTTTCCACGCGGTCTCACGCACCTCGCAGTCATTGCTGCCTTTATACTCCCCTTCACTGCTGTACCCTATATACTTGCCAGGCGCCAGATATCTACGCTGAGACGTCAGTTGGCGGAAATAAACACCAGTGTCAAGATACTGGAGCAAGAGATGAGCCTATCCTGGCAGGAGATGACAATCCGGAAGGACGATGTTCAGAAACTGCGAGGCACCCTTTGGAAGGTGCTGCAAGAAAGAGAGAAGGAGAGAGTTCTTGTCGAACAGAAGGAATTAGAGGGCTTGAGATTTCAGAACGAGGTAAAGATCGAGCTACAGGACTTAATCAAGGAATCACAGAACACAAGGTAATCGGGATACTTGGTCAGAAACGAATAATAATAGTCACTAATGGTTTGGCCGGTAGGTCGCAAGGTGTTCTCCTGCGCTCGCTGGGGACCTCGCTCGCTGATGTCGCCGCCTTTATGCACGAAATGGAGTTGGAAATGGGTATGCTTTCATCTCGAGGCAAGGATCAGATTGGAGGCATCGATCGCCTGAGATCGTTGGCTCAACAAATGAGAAACATCGATGCGCGTTCTGAGCCTCAAGTGAGTAGAACGGCTTCTTAGGAACTCGTTTTGACCATCCTAGTCGAAGAAACTGGAAGAGAGCTGGCCTGCTTCAGAGCCGTTGGATGAAATTGACCCATATTAGTTGAAATTGCGTAGCACGTTATATGATCCCATTGTACTTTCGTGAAATCGCCGAAGCATTGTTTTAGCACCATTCGGAAAGGGGAATATCTGTAATAGTGAAGTTTTGAAGATTTACGCGTCGTTTACCCCGCCTCGCGGGGATGGCGTGTTTCTCACGCATCTTGCCTTCATCTTGCCCTCATTGCTCAACCATCTCCGCCGCATGTATTCGGCCTAGACTCTAAAATCATCTTGCTTTTGTCCATATGCTGAGCATTGGTCGCCAGCAACTATTCTTGGAATTTTGAATTCACATCTCATCTTCCACGACACACCACTGTTTCCTATGTCTGATAGTATTGCCCAAACGGATGACGTCGCCCAGTCGTCGGGTACGGCTGTGGCGCCTATGGGTGCTCCTCCCCCTTTTGATGAGCCCCCCGACGACAATCATGAGCTTCTTCCCATCGACAATACACGCACGAACCCAGGTCAAGAACAAGCACTCGAGACTCACGAAGTAATTGAGCTTCAAACGTTCAGCGAGAGGAAAGTATGGATCGAAGACAAAATCAAAGTATGGATTGCATTGTTGCAATACTACCTTCATACTTACACACACACCAGTTTTTAGAAACACTGCCTCCCATCGAAGTCTTTGCAGGACTGGATGCCGTTCGTACTTCGGCAGAATATGTTCCAGGAGTCCCAACTTCGGCCGAGTTGAAGAAGTGGATTGCTGAACATGACGCGATTGAAAAAGAGACAGAAATTTTCGATAGAGGGGAGCTTACGAAACTTAGGCAACTCACCAAAGGTAAATTCACTTTCGCGAGCGACGTCTTCGGAGCTCATAACAGGAACAATTAGCCGCAACCCAGCGAAATCTTTCTCCAGCAGACACCGATGTTATTGAACTCACCCTTACGACCATTTACGAACTTGACAAACTTCTTCATCTGTTACGAGATCGTTCCGAGAACCTGGAGCTTCTGGCAATCAGGTTGGCTTGGGAGGAGAGCCGTATCGCCGCATGGATCGACCGCCGCACAATTCTAGATGACGTGCGGACTTTTTTGAATACTCGCGTGCGATGGACGGCTTCGGTGTATAAAAATGCCTCCATGGGTGTAGAAGAAACTCCTGGCCTCGCGCGTCGTAGTTCAATCGCGTCGTTGGCGTCTGCCAATTCAGAGGCCTCCGTCACGTCTCCTGTGTTTTCCCGTGGCGCTCGGTTCAGGCTGGCAGAAATGTTGTCTCATGACGCTGCTCAGTTTGCCGGGCGAGTGACGAGTCTAAGACATGCAAAGATTACAGTCGCAGGCAAGATTCTGGACAAGCTAATAGATCTCAGTCGAAAGCCTGTACCCGAAGAACTTCTTGATGAGCAAGACAAGCTCGAAGAACAGGGCATTACCGACATGGAGAACCTGGGGAAGTTTGTCCTCAATATGGTCATGCAATGGAGAAAGTATGTTTTACTTGATGTCGTTGACACAAGATATTAAATCTTATGCTACAGGGCTGATGAAATTTACGTTGAAACTATGAAGGACAAAACAACAGCACAGAACTTGTTTGAAGAGATAGAGACGGCAAAACTTCATCACCCAACCGCTCGCCAAAGCGCCTCTTTCGTGTCCCGGGCAGATGCCTTGATTAAGCGACTTTCGTTTCGTGGGAACCCTATATCTTCGACCAGCGCTTTCCCTTCCCCAGAGCATCCTCTCGTCAGCGACCAGAAAGATTCTAATCGTATGCTTGCACAATTCCTTTCCTCCGAAATCTCCGCCACGTCGGCAACAGCTTACAAAGTAGACGACGCAGCTAAGGCTTACCGTACAATCTTCGAAGCAGTGAGCCGTGTCGAAGATCTGACGGCTAGCGCTGAAGAGTTATCAGATACTTTCACTGCGATCTTGGGGCAACTGGAAGATGGAATTCCGGCCCCTGAAGGTGATGGCTCTCCTCCAGACCTCTCATCCTTGGCATGTTTGGAATCCACGTGTCACTCGGCCTTCCTTACTCTTTTACCGACAATCCTTAAACAATCCACGCAGACTACAGAGAGTTCAACTCAGGTACTACGATTCTCTGTGCCTGCGATGGTCGGTTTAGACCACCCCGGCATAGACAAAGAGTTTACAAACAGCGCTCGTTCAGCTTTCAGAAAACTCGAGCTTTTGCTGAACCAGGTTCAAGCAGCATGCGAAACCACGGAAGCGCGTTGCGCCCTCCTGAGCAAGGCGAGACAGTTTGATGCAGCCCTGCATGAAATTGCAAATTCCCTGAAAGACCTTCAAAGAAACCTATCAGTGGCTATTGACATGCAGAGGTGGCGCCAAGTTTCGATCTCGTCTACGATGCATCCAACAACATACGTTTTTGATGTCTTTCCTCCTTCTACAGGAATTACAGAAATCAACAAAGACTTGGTTTCAATCGATTTCAAGTTGAATCAGACGACTGATTCGCTTCGTTCTCTCTGCGGAACCTTGGATGGTCCGGTCAAGCTGCATCTTCTGCAACACTTGTCCGAAGTTCAGGGCTTGCTAGGCAGATATACGAAACAGATGAACATATTTGACTCCATACGACGGCAGGCTGCCACGATGAAAGACCTCCACGGCGAGTTCATCGACTTGAAGCTGGACATCGAAAGCGCGAAGAACCACTTTGAGGCAAGGACTCAAGAGGTTCTAAGCAATTTTCTAGTCAATGGCGACATTCCGGAAGTAGACATTGCTTTGCAAGCCAACCTTGAAAAAATGCAAAGTGACGTCGCGTACTTCGTCGACAGACTACCGGATCGCGTCCCATTCGTCAGTCAGGGTCATAGTTCTTCTTGCGACTTCGCTTCCGAGATGGACCTGGAGTTTGGCCTACCCACACTCGATGATGTGGTCCGCACAGATTCTAATCTGTTTGCAGTGACTCTTTCCGGGCAAGTAGAGGATTTGTCTCGGCACCTCTCTCAGTTCCACCTTGCCCGGATTGCCAAGGATATGGATGCCATATTACTCCCTACTACTGCCAGCCTCAGCCAACTTATAGAAGAGCTTCAGATGGCGAGAACTACTTTTTCAGAGATATTGTCGAGAGCAGACGACACCACTCTTCCTCTAAATTCCCTATTGCAGGACGTGGAAAAGGCTGCGAAGTCCTCCGGCATTGAAATTTACCAGTCGTTCTCCCAGATTCGTGGTCTTTTGCAAAAAATGGACGCATTATCGGGAGCTGGCGATACCACTGCACACGAAATTCTGTATACCCCTCGGTGCAAGGCAGCCGATCGCGCAGTCAGCCTTTATAACAACTGGGAGATGGGTGTATCAGCATTTTTGACAGAGGTCAGGACGAAGTGGGCCGAGGAGATCGAAAGGCTGGAGCTCTCGAGGAGAGCTCAAGAACTGCAAGCTGCAAGGGACCGTGCAGCTGCGGAGCAAGCGAAACGCTATCGCCTAGAACAAGAAAGGGTGGAGAGGGAGATGCGAGAGAAGTTGGAGCAGGAACAGATAGCAGAAGCTCTTCGACAGCACGCAGAGGAGGAAAGAATCGCGGCTGAACAATGTCGATTGGAACAGCCATGCGCTGAGGCCGAAGAAAATCGATGTTTAGAGGACCGACGGATTGCCAAGGAGAGGTGCCTTCAGGTTGTGGTGGATGGTGTTGTCGCAGAGAGGGCCGAGGAGGATAGTCTCGAGCTAGAGTGCACAGCGGCGGAACCTGGATGGGCGCGGTTGGATGAACGCATCGATAGGGAGGAAACCAAATCTTTGGAAGCCACGCAGAATGCGGGACGAAATCAAAGTCTGGATCATAGGGCAAACACAGCGATGGGAACTAAATCGGACGAAAACCCCGCAGGAGAGACAAGAGATCTGGTTGAAAAAGATCGCCTACCGGCTGAGGGAACACCAAGCCCTCGATTGGGAAAGGACTTGGCTGAGGCCGAAGGACAACAGAGTCGTGGTCCCATTTACTCGGAGGTTTTGGACATAGAGGTTTCTCTTATTGACGGAAGATATCCTTCGGAGAAAGTCAGTCTTGCAAGAGAGGCAAGCGTAGAACAAGCGCCCAAAGTACAGGCGGTGCCGAATTCGGATGCAGGGGTTACCCAAGCATATAACCCTCGGGACTGTACTGCGACAGAGAAAGGTCGCCAGCCTGAACAGCTGGCTATAAAGGAGGTGCTTGTACTTTCCGGCGAAACTCACCCGAAGAAACGACTCTCGCCAACTCTGAGTGATCATCCTACTCATGAAGTGGAAATACTTATGAATGCCGGTCGTCTGCGGATACCACACCCACCCATAGCTCCAGGAGAGAATACGCAAGGCATCGAAGTTGAAACCCTAGCGGATTGTGACCCCTCTGCAAGCCGTCGTATGAAGTCAGAGCAGCACCAAGATAAAGAACGTCAACGAAGGCAGCCCCCTGAAGTGCAACGGAAGCTTAAAACTGAACGTGTCGCGTCGTCTTCTGCGTTACAACCAAAAACGGGTCGAATGGTCGAAGACGGTGAGCAATTCCAGCGCCATCATTGTATCATTCTCACTGTAACCCGTACAAAAAAGACGTTTTCGGTTTGCAGTTCACACCTGCTGAAGGCACTTCTAAAACAAAAGAAATTCGTGATCTTCAGGCCCAAATCCTCGCCTTCCGTAAACGCCTCCGCTCGATGAACATCAACGATCTCGCCAGGCCAAAAAAGTCTTCTGCCTCGCTTCCTGACTTAAATTACTCGAGGAAGTTGGCTCGAGAGTTTTCCAGTATATCCTCTGGAGTGTCTCTTCTTCCACGATCGACTACAGACCAAGACGTCGATGTCGAGCTTCGGTCTCTCAGAACCGAAATTGAAGACTCGACGAATTTGATGAAGAGGGTGGAGAATCTCGCACATCTTGCAGAAGACATTCAGAAATGCGATGCCGCTCTGAGTGATCTACTCGAGCACATTGACAGCTACCCTGCTTTGCCCAAGAATATATTATCTTCCTCTCATTCAACTCTTCTCGATACGACGCCGGAAGAGCAGTTGACCGCTCGCCTCAGCTTCACGCGAGGCACAGTTGCTAGCGTGAAGTCCGCATTCTCAGTGGTCCCAAGCGATACAAGAGCGATCTCTGAAAAGATACGCATCCTTCAGACTTGGGGTGAGCTTGAGGATATGGGGCAGGATATACTAGTTGGTCGGAAGTCACGCCCTGCCAGTGCTATCAGTTCGCGATATAGTTCTGGACGGAATAGCAGTGCGTCAATGATCAACGCCCGTGCTACTACCAGCAAGAAAGCGGGGGCTTATTCCAACCTCTCCGTTTCATCAACAGGTGTGCAGCAACGATTGCTGCTTCCCCGACATTCCACTCCCCAGCGGGCAGTTTCTGGTGGCACTGTTGAATCTCAGAGTCGGCCGGTAAGACCGCTGTCTGGTTTATCTTCCAACAGGGCTGTTTCTGGCCCTCTCGGAATGTCTGTCTTTGGCTCAACGTTTTCATCCCGACAGCGAACTTTATCTAATTCGCATTCTACACCTCCCAGGAGTCCATCCGTTGCACCTGCACGATCAAGAGCACAGACCACCCAGCATTCACGTGTTGCGTCACCAACAGTTTCGGAAGCATCGTCCTACTCTCGTTCTGTTCGCTCTCATACGCGTTCTTCGACTTCAATGTCAACTTGGGCACGAGCTCCTAGACATTCTTTGTCGTCGATTGCACCTGGGATAAGCCCGACACCGAAAAAGAAAACTGTACTTCCCTGGAAAGCTTACGTTGCCGATCCTAGGAACAAGCTTGATGTTGCCGTTGGAGATGTTGTCAACCAGTTGCCAGTTGGCATTAACATTGAGGGAGTAGCTGAAACCTGGAAGGATCAAAGTGGCAAGTATTGGATAGGAAATCAAGATCCCAAGCTTTGCTTCTGTCGAATATTGCGCTCACAGACGGTGATGGTCCGGGTAGGGGGAGGATGGAGCGAGTTATCAAAGTAAGTGACCTTGTAACCTGGCAGATTCTTCTGACTTGACTGGTCTTGTAGATTCATCAAAGACCACTTTGCTGATAGCTTCCGTCTTCTTCCCGAGTCTCCCCCTCGTTTTGGAGCCTCTGAAGAGAAGTGGATTAGCTCAACCACACTCTTAGATACTCCTGCAGAAGTCGATTCACCTCCAGTGCCTCCACGCACCCCTGAACCGACTTTGCCTTTCGTGCCATCTTTCTCTCTGTCGACTCCAAACGGGAAGAGCCCACACTCTCTTCACTCTGCATCCAATTCTCCGTCAACAAAAGGATCCCCCTTGACACCGCTCCAATTTATCAGGCGTGCTGACCTTGATAATGCTTTACGACCCGGAACTCCATCCAAACCACCTATAAACCTTCGTCCTCGAGTTGCAACGACACAAAACCCTCCACCCGCTAGAAATTTGATATGGCGGCCCTGACGGACACGAGACTTGGAATTACTGATATGTATAGACAGTATGATATAGTTTAGACGCTTATGGGACATCCATTAATCTTTCGAGCTAGGCAGACACGCACTTTATTCTTTGCTTTGTATCTACTCCAAATGTCAGCATTGCCCTCGGCTGCTTGCCAAAAAGTATTGCATGAACTTCCTTAAACAAATTGTGGAAGATGGTGATTGCA
Organism: Tephrocybe sp. NHM501043; assembly: GCA_018855915.1. Classification (NCBI taxonomy): domain Eukaryota; kingdom Fungi; phylum Basidiomycota; class Agaricomycetes; order Agaricales; family Lyophyllaceae; genus Tephrocybe; species Tephrocybe sp. NHM501043. The sequence goes on from JABCKO010015848.1 coordinate 7,733, forward strand.
GTAGGTAAGGGGTAGATGTACATCGTCTGTAGGACTAGATAGGCTGTCATAGTGTGGGGGTGAACACGGCACTTTCCCTCTTCACTCGCTTTGACGGAATAGGATTGTTTTCTTTTTCCTCTCCTTTTATCCCCTTGCGCTTCCGTGCCGTTTGGGTCCCGTGCGCACGCGCAGAATGGCGCTTCAGAAGATCCTGGCGAACAAAGGCAGTATCTGGGCAGATGTCACAAACGTAAGGCTTCACGCCACTATGACTAGCCTCGTGGCGCCTGCACTCATTTTTGCGTAGAAAGCGAGAGGAACTGGATTTGTTACCTATATAAGCGTTCCAGATTATACCTCAGAGGTAAAAAGACACACCAGTAAGTGCAAGTATAGGGACGCTGGTCTAGATGGGAACCGACATGGATTAGAATGTGATCTCGCCTCTTGTTGACTTGAGAACATCCTTCCACATAGCATCTATAGCCTTTGATATACTCCCCTCGTTCGGAAACCCTGCCTGCGAAAGATGCTAGCCAATTATTGTCGTAAATACGACCCGGATTGCGAAGGCGATAACGTTCAGCTCTGGAAAGAAGCTCATCAAGACCAATCCCTAGGTGGGCATTCAAAACAGGAGTCCCAAAGTCGATCCCGATTCCACTCTCCTGATCCTGCACAGGAGTACGTTGAAGAACGTCAGCGATGACTTCGATCTTCTGTCGTGTGTTCTTTTGCTTCCGCTGTAGGAGAAACGTAGGGCTTTTCGTTTTTACTGCTTGAGATCGTTTGGAATTTCGAGTAAGTCGCTTCTGATATGGGCTAGGGAATGAGGAAGAACTCAAGCTGCGAGTTTCGAGCTTAAAGTCCGAGAACCTGTAGTCGCCGTCGTCGTCATCCATTTTGACTGGGGGTAAGAACACCTCGTAGCGAGCAGCGCCTTCCAAATGTCCCAACACGACTCTCGGTTGAGATACTGCACCACTAGATACGTATTGATCTTTCGAGTGTGTGTCAATGGTACTGTCCGAGGATTGGAACGGTATTTCCAAACAGGGGTGCAGTTCGGGGAGTATTAGAGCCTGAGGCATATCATATTCGGAGATGCAGTCGCTGGGAGGTTCTGACAGATCTACTGCAAGTACCATTCCCTTCCATGCATCCGTAGTAGCGCTGGTCTCGGGGGGAAGAGAGCCATAGTTGTAGACTGAGGACACTGAGGCAAGCGAATATAGTCCACTGCTCAAACTGCTGGGTATGCGTTGCAGTGAGAAGTCAGTAGTACCCGGTAACTGGTCTGCCTGACCATCGACAAATATTTCTGAGGTAGTGATTGTGGAATTGACAGTACTGGTCGTCATATCGAAGTTGAGGTCAGGATGTGTAGGAATTCGGCCTTGAGAGGGAGAGTTTATCGCGCCAAAACTGGAAGGTGAGTAGCTCGAGATTTCGGAGGAGAGCGACCACGATGGTATTATCCGAGAGTCGTAGAAGTAACTGAGTTCACCTTGCAGGCCCATGGTTGGATTGTCTAATTCACTTTTGATGGCTGTTCGTTGCTGAGAAAAAGAAGGTATTGCGTCTGCGAAAGCTATCCTATGGTTCTGATTGCTCGCGTTTGTGGAAAACTCTGTTTGAGGATACATTATTCCCAAGCCAAAATGCAAACCAGAGCGAGAGGATGCGTTCGACTGAAAGTCGTCCATATCGTCAAGGCGGGTTTGTGAAGTGAAGCTCGGGAATTCGTATGGGAATTGCAGAGGAGATAGCGTAGGAGAGCGGCTGAACTTATTGTGCGACGCCAGCGTCAGGAAATTCAAGTTAGGCATTTGGCTGTTGAGACTATCGAACGTAGGGCAACGAAACTGGTCCATATTCGCTGATATATCTAGAACTCTTCCTCGATCGGTGTTCTTTCAGTGACACGATGTGCAGTCCGTCAAGGACGTAGATGATAAATAGAAGTATGCAAATTTCAAAACAACCCTGAGCGCCACCCATGGGTCAGGACTTCGGTTAATGCCGAATCGCTTTGCTCCTCTTCAACAAAGCCACGGTCGACATATCGAAAAGGCTTCTCACAACTCGCTTTCATGCAAAAAAATCGTACCTAGGTACATATTCTGTTTACAAGTAGTTATTAATCGTCCCTCGCAATCTCCCACCGAAGCTCCTTGCCAGCATAGAAAGGAACAAGGCTATCGTCGACCAGAACATAATTATCTTGAACACGGAAACCCCCAGAGCTTGCACGCCTAAGGGTAACCCTTTTCTGGTTACCTACGGATAGCGTTTGCTTGTAGAATGCCCTTCCGAAATTGCTTACGAAATCTTCAAGCCGCTCAAGGGCATTGAAGGACTCCAGGAGGTCTGCCACCAAAGGGAGAAGGATGGGAGACGTGTAGATACCTGCGGCACAACCATGTGAAGCAGTGCTTGTGGATTTTGTATGTGGTGGGTGGGGCGCCGAGTCGGAGCCAAGGAAGAATCGGGGATGGCCTGGTTCGAAGTTCAACCTTCTGACTTCCAAGCATATAAACGATCCTTACCTTCAGAAATCACTTCCCGAAGTGCCAAACGGTCATCGGGGTATTTTGCGACGGGTTTGCAGAAATTCCAAGATTGACCGGCCCAGTCATCTACTGTAAGCGAGAGGTGGTGTGCAGTGATTGTACATGCCACAGTTGGGCCGCACTTTTTGACGGCGTCGACAGCAGCACGCGTTGTGGCGTGTTCCAAAACAATGCGCAGCCGTGGGAAGGTCGCATGTAGCTTGAAGAGGTGAGGGAGGAACTTAGGCTCCGCGTTTAGAATGTGCGTGTTCTAGGCAACGCAGAGTGAGCTTTGTTGATCACCAGGTAAACACCACGCACTGTAGAGACATCAGACGGTATTTCGCCGTGCAAGTTAAGGACCATGTCTACCTCTTGCATGGCTTCGAATATCGGATAGTAAGTTTCGTAGGATTCAATACCTCCATCAGAGTTGGTTGTGACGCCCCTAGGGTAGGATTTTACACCTGTTGTTTTCAGTTACTACGAGATCAGGTTGAGCATAAGAAACATACCAACAACGCCAGCTGCTTTCGCTTTTTTGATCTCTTCTGGTGTTAATTCGGGGGAAAGATATAAAGTCATGAGATATTCGACGCTCGGTTCAATCATTTCAAGATTTTTCTTGTATTCAAGCGCTTGAGCAGTTGTCGTGATTGGAGGTTTGAGATTTGGCTACGGGTTGAATCAGACTCGATCAATGACTATGGCAGTAGATAAAAGCCCACCATGACATATGCAAGGTTAAAACCTCCCTTCTTTACGTGGGGAGTGACGAGAGATGACATGGATCCCTGCCGTAAGTGGACATGAAAATCCGCAGGCGAATTGACAGAAATCGTAGATGTCATGGCGAAGAGCCGAGTTGGTGTCTAGCTAGGTGGAGTTATAATAATGTATGTTTCAAATAACTTGAGTACTCACGAAAGAAATTTAAACGAGATGCGTTGAATGTTAGACAAGTTTCAAAGTTGAAAATTCCCCATCAGATAAGATCGCGTGAATGTGATACGCTCACATGACTAACGCGTTGCGAAAGTTCGGTTTGTCTGGAAAAGGTCAACATTGACAACCACCTTCACAACAGTCCCGCCGTTCTTTCTCTTACCACGACGACTCCCAGGAAGAGGTTACAAAGTGACTGAAGTAAATTGGAAATGGTTGCTGCAGGCTCCATCACTGTCGCAGGTGGGTGTTCCATAGACAAATTCCGATAACAGGGCCCATGTAATTACTTTGACAGTGCGTGTGCGACCGCCGTCATCTTGGGAGGCTGCCCGCCTTCCAGAACCCTGCTACGATACCACATTTCGTGGTGATGGTGCCCTTTCTACCCCCGCCAAAGTTCACCACACTGCACCACTTAGAGACATCGTTCAGATCGTGGACGACCGAATATTGACCTTCGATCCAGACGAAAAGGACCAGGCTCGAGCGTTCATGGAACGTGGGTTTATGCCTCCTGGAACGAAACGCTACAAGGATAGGAGATTTATGTTCGACAAAGTGTTCGGCCACGAGGCGCAACAACACGATGTGTACGAAGCCACTTCCCAGCCCCTGATAAAGGGCCTCTTCGATGGATTTAACGCTACCGTTTTTGCTTATGGCGTACGCTTTGATTATTACCTTCATCACTGTGTATTGACTCGTGTGAGGTTAGGCCACAGGTTGCGGCAAGACACATACAATTAGTGGAACTGACTCCGATCCAGGCATTATCTACATGACCATGGCCGATCTGTTCCAACGGATAGAAGATCGCAAAGATGATTGGGACGTTGAGGTTATGGTGACATTCCTGGAGATTTACAACGAAGAGATCCGCGACCTTCTTGCTGAACCAGGCTCTAACGTACCGCGCGGAGGGCTCACGATCCGAGAAGACAAATCCGTGAAAGTCGTCGGGCTTACTGAGCTCAAGCCAAAAACAGCTGATGAAGTCAAGGAGATCGTCTTACTAGGCAACACGAGGAGGACCCAGAGCCCTACTCACGCCAACGAGACTAGTTCACGATCGCATGCTGTATTGCAGGTGCATGTCACCCAGTCGCCGCGAACAGCAGCTCTTACCGAGCAAAGGACGATGGCGACACTTTCGATAATTGATCTCGCTGGCAGCGAGCGCGCCGCTGCAACCACCAATATGGGTCAGCGAATGGTGGAAGGAGCGAACATCAACAAGTCGCTACTTGCCCTCGGAAACTGCATCAACGCTCTATGCGAAAGCGGCGGCGCCGTTCGTCACGTTCCCTACCGCAATAGCAAGCTCACTCGTTTGCTCAAATTTTCTCTTGGCGGCAATTGCAAGACGGTTATGATCGTTTGCGTGGCCCCCACATCTAATCATTTCGATGATACGCACAACACTTTGGTTTACGCGGAACGTGCAACCAAGATCAAGACAAAGGTGGTAACTAGAAATGTCGTGAACGTCGATCGGCATGTTGGGCGCTACGTCGAAGCAATCAACCGGCTCAACCAGGAGATTACGGAGCTCAAGGCCAAATTGTCGGGGAATAAAGATACGGAGAACGACGTCATTCGGCGTAAGAGACAAGAGGCGAACGCAGAAGTTGAAAGGGCACGAGGCGACATGAAAGCGAAGGTGGAGCAAACCAGAGATTCGATCGTGGATGGGGCAACTTGTGCAGGGACGATTGCTGTCGCGAAGGCTAAGCTCACACCAATACGGACGAGACTCATCGAACTCGAGAAGAAGGGGACGGCGGACTCCCTTTCGGCTGATCTCGAAGCGGAGCGGACTCTTTTGCAAGCTCTGGCACACCCGGAGGAAGAGGCTATCAAATCTAACTCGCCCCTGGCCACACGAGTTCAACGCGCGTCCAATTCGAACGCGATGTTCGAAGCCACTATACGTGCTATGTCACAACGGAAGTCCGAGAAACTGGACGAACCCAGTGTCGAGATATTGAAGCTGGATGCCGCGTGCCGAAAGGCAGAAATGGAAAGAGCAAAGGCTGAAGGCGAGCGCGTTGTGATGCAGTCTGCGGTTGAGAGCATGGCTGAGGTTGTCGTGAGCCTGATTGGTATGCTTGGAAGATGCACTGTGATGGTCGGCGAAGCCGCCGAAACGCTCATCGATGTTGATGAAACCGTGGACGCGGTGAAAAAGGTTGCAAGGGCACTCAGTTCAGTCAAGAACAACAACAATGAAACCTTCCACAGCCTGATTGGCGCGTCCGCCGAAGACTATGCAACTAAAGCCAGGAATGCCCCTTCCACTTTAGATGCTTTCAATGGTTATGCGACTACTTTCACCCGGAGGATCAGTTCTGGTCCCTCCGCCCTTCAGCAAACCACCAAGCCATCTAGACGTTCATCTCTCACAGTTCCTTCAGAATCTCGTCGACTTGGCCGATCACCTCGCAAGTCGGTACGTTCAAGCCTTTCACAACCATACAGGAGGGTATCGGACAAAGAGAAGAAAGGTGCTAAGAATGTGCAGTGGCGAGACGAGGCGGGACAGGGCGAGCTTGATGATGGTGGACCGAAATTACCTCCAGTCGCTGTGATGATCATCCCTGCGAGTCCATCTACCAGCCTTGACAACACGACATCCTCAGCATCCTCATCTTCCCTCCCTCCCAGGTGCACATCGTTAGGAAGCTCTGAAAGTGATTGGGAGGACGAAAGAACAGATGATAGCGTTCATCTCAGCTTCAGTGCTTCACTCCCTGCATCGACATTACATGACAAACCCCTGAACGGTTCCTTGCATTCATCCGCCTCCCTCTCCCTCCGCGCCAGACGACCACGAGCCAGCCGTCTCGATCCTAGCTTCCTCAAGTTGTCAAGATCGCGTGGTTCTACATTGTCTAGCCTTGTGGAAGGAGATGAGAGCGCTAGCCCAGAGCGACGTGGTTATAACCCTCTATCCGACATGAGCCTCAATCAACTATCAGGACCCAGCGACCAATCCTTCAACAGCTTACATGTGCCCAAAGTACGCGACCGGAGCCCGAATCGGCGCGGACCTTCCACGCCAAAGAAAGGTGGCCAGAATTCAAGCTCAGGCGCTACGAGGACTCCGAGTGGCCGTCGCAGGTCTATCATTGGGCCCGGGCGAGCGGAGAAGGGTCGGAGGCGATCGAGCATGATCCCTCAACTTTCACCAACGGAAGGGGAGAGGCCGAGTGGGGGAGCACGGCGTGTGATGTTAGCGAGCCCAGGGAAGCGGACGAAGCGGGTGTCGTTGACCAAGTCAATGAGCGTTGGGTCTTTGAAGATAAGGTCACCACCTTTGGGCGCTAATTCGTCCATGGCGAGCATTTCGGTGTCACTGGATGCTGCTGGGGATACGAGCTTCGCCAGGTCGAAGAAGGCGACATGGCGATGAGACAAACTTGCACCCTTCTCGCCTTCGAAACTTTTTGTTGATTTAATGTACCGGCGGCGCCGGCATTATGTATCTGATACCTGTAGTTTGGCATTTCTCGTCGTTAATGTTGCACCTTCCACTCTTCACGACCTCTCACGACACCCTAGTACCTACCTATGCCACATTCATTAAAAGTTCAGTTGTTGTATATGTATACCCGTCTTGACCTTGTCATCATTATCATTATATATCTGTTGTGGTTGCATGCCTTCTCTCAATGCATGGCATATTCATGTACCTTGAGAACAGCATGCAAAATGAACCAGGTTCAAAGCTATATTACCCGTTTCACTTCGAAGAACGACTAAAGCAAATATTAGACAGCCCATGCATTGCGAGGAAACAGGGCTGCGAACCTTAAGGTAGTAAATCTGCCAGCCAACCACTGAGAAGAGAACTATGGCCTGAAGTATTGACCACCATTTTACACGAGAATTTGTGGACTCTGCAGTATTGCGATGCGTACGCTCTCTGACCACGATGTATTCTTGCTCGTCTTTTACGGCCAGCAATCCACTTGCTAGAGATCGAATTTCTCGTTCGACAGGAGCAACAATATCTGCAAGAAATGATGTAAGAATTTGGTAAGTGATGTGAAGTGAATAGACGGACCGTCTCCCGAGACGTATATTACACCATGGACATTGAAGCTGAAGGAACACTATCTTAGCTCACGTTAAGTGGTCATCTAGTGCGACTTACCTGACAATCTTGTCCGTGATAGCACTCATCTGGTTCGAGAAGCAAAGCTCATGACGACCATCTTTCTCAGCGGTTATGGAGAGCGAGCCTGTCGATTGTCGTATTTGCTTTCCCAATACGCGATCGTCTGGGTCGGTTAACTGAATGGACAATTAGAACCAAATTTGGACCCGTCACGACTCGCCACGGACCCAGAAATCAATGTCCAAATGACCTCCTCCTCCGACCTGATATGTTACGGTCATCTGAGATATCAGGTAAGTTGACCCGAGTTAGTTGAATAGGCAGTTGGTCGAACCTTGTCCTGTTTATGTAGATCCTCGAAGAAACATTCTTTGTGACCAGAGTCGATCTCTATTAAGTGTGCAGAGACTAGGGCAGGAAGTACAAGGAGAAAAGTGAAGCAAGCAGCGAGAAAACGATGGGTATACGACATAGTGTTCATTAAGACTGGAGGTGAGGTGTCAAGGTCCCACAGGTCACGCCCAGCCAAATGTGCGAGGGACCCCGATCACCGGTTCTGGTTCCGGGGTCTTTATCATCTGTTTTCTGATTGTTTCTTTTCACTCATCTGCTGCTCAGATCGACACCACATCCCTGCCATAATGTCTGAAAACGCTGATCCTCTTGCGCCCAGAGTACGTCCCTCTCTACACTTATTCAAGATCTCAGCATCAGTCCTGAGATCGGCATACACACCCTCTGCATTCTGTACTCATCGCCCCGCAGGACGATGAGACCGACCTCCGCTTCGAGCCCGTCATCAGGCTCACTGAGCGGGTCGACACAAAAACCAATGAGGAGGATGAGGAAGTCCTGTTTGAGAGGTGCGTCGATCTCAAATTCACGCGTTTTTCCCCCATCAGCACCACTAACTTGCAATTCGACCCGCCATCTCCTCAATCGACACATCCAGGGAAGCCAGGCTCTTCCGATTCGATGTTGAATGGAAGGAGCGTGGTACTGGTACGGTCCGTCTTCTTGCCCACAAGGAAACAAAGAAGGTTCGCCTCGTCATGAGACGCAAGACGATATTGAAGGTCTGCGCGAACCATCTCAGTAAGTAATCCAATGTCATTTCTCTTTAATAATGCTCGCCTCTGATCCGTGTCTCTCTAGTCTCTCCGGAGATGGAACTGCGCAGCTTCGCAAACGAATTGGAGCCAAATCAGAGAAGCTGGGTTTGGAAGGTAGCCGCTGATTATTCCGAATCACCACCCACTGCCGAAACACTTGCGATCCGTTTCAAAACCCCCGAGGGTGAGTTGCCATAACTTATAGATGATATAGTTATCTAACATTGTCGAAGATGCCGGCGAATTCAAGAAGGCCTTTGACGAGGCGAAAGTGTCGAACGCTGCCTTGGCTGGTGGCGCTGCACCTGCTCCTGCTACGGAGAAGGAGGCCGAGGCTGAGACCAAGGAGGAGACCAAGGAGGAGACCCAGGAGGAGACCAAGGAGGAGACCAAGGAGGAGGCTGAGAAGAAAGATTAAATATGGCATCCGAACCTTGTATCATGTTTTCCCGGCCCTTGCATACCAGGCCGTTACGCCACTGATAGCTTACACCACGGCACGTTTTTTAAGAACTTTATAGGATCGAATACAATTTTCTCGTTTTGGTCAAATTCATGGTTTCCGGTGTCAAGAATAATCAATAATGTACATCTACCTTTACATCATTGGGAAGTGCAAAATAGGCTCAAGTGTATGTCCTCGAGCTCCGAATCTGGCCTTCCTCCTTGGCCCATGCCTCCCAGAAAGCAACACCTGCACCTTTCTTCCAATATCCCGGCGACGTTTCTCCTCGTACGACTTGAGCAGTTATGAGAACATGTCGAATGTCGGATCCCCTAGTTTCAGTTAACAAATGCCCTATTTCAACTGTGGAAAATACTCACGGCACTTCATACATTGGCTCTAACAATAAAGCCTCCTACAAAAAACAATATCATTAGTTTCAATAGATGCGGAAACATTACTCAAGCACCATGATACCACGAAGTCCTCGAGCACCTCCTCCCCTCTCCGCCGCCTTTCGACATATCTCGTCCAAAGCGGCGCCCGTAAACCTGATTTCAACCCCAGAGTATCCAAACAGTGCTTGGTATTGTGAAATTAAAGATCCCTTCACTTCTGTGAGAATTCGACGTAAATCCGGTACTGTAAGCGGCGCAAGCGTCGTTATTGAGGGTAGCCGAGATATAAACTCTGGTATGAAACTGGGAAAGTATGAGTATCAAGTAAGGTCACAAGGCTGAAGCTATAGCCTACCCATATTTGACTAAATCTGAAAGCAATGCTTCAGCTTCAGATAATGCAGCTTGGAGCTGAAGAAACACACCTGATATTTCCACGAGGTCAAGGACATTTGCAGCAGTCTTCCGATTTGGAGTAAAAAATGGGACAGATTTGCCGTCTTCTGGAGTGGGCAATGTAGCTGTGAAGCCGATTGACTGCACCAACGCGTGAGATGGTATGGTAGCTGTATAACAGGACGTTACTCACGCCTTTGGCCACGCGGTGTTTGATAATAGTGTCTAGGCCAACAAAGGCGCCACTCACAATGAATAGCACATTGGAGGTATCGATGTGATATGTATCTGACTTCGCTGGGATAGTATTGTCAATGTGTTGGAAAGTTAGATGCAGGAAGAGAAACCTCTCACCAGGGGGTGACTGGCGTTGTTGGCCTCTGCGCGGAGAGGCAGTGCCTCCCCCGGGAGTTGGGGCTTCCGCAGCAACTGCTCCCTTGGCTTGCACGCTGACGACAGAACCTTCCATCATCCTCAGAAGCGCTTGTTGTACGCCTTCACCACTGACGTCTCTAGAACTCTCAAGCCCCCCTGCAGACTTTTTGGCTATCTTGTCGACTTCATCGATATACACGATGCCCATACTTGAATAAGTCAGATCAGCGGTAATGAGAGATTGACTTACTCTTACCTGGCGCGTAATGGATCCCAATTGGCAGCTTGTAGCTAAAGGTGGGTAGTTCACTAACTGAAGTTTGGCTGAAGTGATTTTTACTCACAAGTCTCTGTATTGCCATCTCGACATCCTCACCCACATCTGCATTGTTGTATCATCAAGGCTGTGCAGAAATTACGCGGAGAAAGACTGACATCCAGCCTATGGGTGGCGGTTAGCTTTTCTGTGAAATAAAGTTGGTTCATGTACTGTACTTGAGTAAACGAAGTAGCATCGCTAACAGAGAAAGGAACATCAAGTATTTGAGCGAGGGTCTTGGCTAACAGCGTCTTCCCTACAAATATGTTAGATGAATGTGAGTGCGAAGATCAAGTCATGTATCTGCGGGCATACCAGAGCCAGTAGGGCCTCTGATCAAGCAATGTTTGTGAGAACAGATCGCACAAGGAATGAAACGCGTACATCACCAGCACATTGCTCTTCTCGAATAATGGAAGTCGTGGCCGAGGTATTGGTACAGATGCATGTTGTGGTCGCGACGGGCGGACATGAGCTGTAGAGACCCCATCCACTGTTAACGTCACTTCGCTATCAGAGTACAGGACAGAGATCAATGAAGCGCACCAGCCTCTTGTGCATCATCCACAACTTGACTCTCCAATTCGAATTCATTAGGTTCCACATATTGTAGGTTTGCCCGGACACGATTATAATGATTGAAGACCCTTTAGGCGTTGCTTAGCTAGACACAAGCTTGAGACCATGGATGAGGCTCACGCAACGGATAGGACCTTCTTCGCGTTCTCCTGTCCAACGATGAATTCATTCAAGTATGTAACAAGCTACGCATGGATCGAAGGTGTAAGTTTGAATCATGCCAATCAATGGAGGTTGAGCACCTCTCGTGGAGTTGCCAATCCGAGTCCTGGCGGCTTGTGTGGTATATCTGGTGCTCCTTGGGTAACATAGTCGTTTACTGGCTGTGTCCGGAGTGTCCGCCGTAGAGTAGCATTGACCCAAGCTCGAGAGAGTCTGCATGGCCACGCTGGCAACCTCTGCCAGATCATGGGTGACGATTATGTGACTCGCAGTATAACGGCCACACCCCACAAAATTAAGGACGTCTTGGGCTGAGCGACTAGTTAATTGACAAGCGCTTCCCCACAAAGTCCGGAGTACACAGGTACAAATATCACTGGTAAACGGTACTAAGCGACAACGACAACGACAACGACAAGAACGTGTACCCTTGGCAGTCAATTGCTCCCTCAGTTTTGCAATGTCTAAAAGGTCTCGGTCCCCGTCGCCTCGTAGAAGGTATGATGATCGCGACCGCGACTACGCCTCGGATGTGCGCTCATCCCGGCCAGACAAACATCCGTCAAGGGTTGATTATGAGGATTCACGAAACAGACGCCATCGTAGTAGAAGCAGGGATAGAGGTGATAAAGAGTATTCGCACCGTAAGAAGGACCGAAGCCGCAGCAGAGACGCTGACCGGAAGGGGAAAAAGTGAGCTCAATGAGGTCTCTTCATTGTCAACAACCCTCTGACGATTCCAACAGACGCAAATACGATAAATCTGAGGAGCGGAAAGCGCGCAAGGCAGAAAAGAAACGAATCAAGGAGGAAGAGGAAGCTCGTCAGGTTGCTGAACTCAGCGTCTACAGCGCTACAGACAACCCATTTCACGACGTCAATCTTGGACAGCAGTTCCGCTGGCACAAAAAGAACGAGAAAGAGCGCAAAGAGGGTGTTTCACTGGCTGATTCTCAACGGCGGGATGCTATTCGTCGGCAGGAGGCAAAGGAGGAGCTGGAACGACTGAATAGACGACGTGCGGAAAGGGAAGTTGAACAACGGTTGCGCGAGGAAGAAGAGTTGAGGATGCAGCGCCTACAAGAATCTGCACAAATGTCGGACTGGTTATCGAAGGACGGAGACTTCCAGCTGGTACAAGCAAGGAGGAGGGCGGCCATCCGCATTAAAGAGAAGAGGGCTAAAGCCATCGACTTTTTAGCACTCAATTTAAAGTATGTCAATCCGACCATCAATCAAGACGAGAATGCAGAAGACGAAGAAGACGCTGGATTGGAAATTGACCTTGATGAGCCATACAATATCTTTGACGTAACGTTTCCTCTTCGCCTTTTCTAACTGTCGTTGCTCACGAGATGCATAGAACTTAACTGTATCACAAGTTGAGGAACTACATAATGATATCGAAAGGTATCTAACTCTGGAGGATTTGGACGTAAACCTCGATTTCTGGACGGTACGAACCTCCCGTTAGCCTCGTCTGCCAGACTCACTCGAACATTAGAACATGATGGTTGTTTGCAAGGATTGTTTGGAAACCCTGCAATCCAATCGACACATGGGAATGGAAGCAGCAGCAGCTGTAGAAGCTGATATCTCAGCTCTTCTATCCAACAAAACCTACGACGATCTGGCTTCATTACAAAGGCAAATTCAAAGCAAATTAACCAGCGGAGAGCCTTTGGACACTGATTATTGGGAGGGCTTACTCAAGAAGCTTCTTGTCTACAAAGCCAAGGTGGTTTCTATCGTCTTTTTTTTTTTCGGTCAGTATTGCACCGAGCTAATACAGTCACCAGGCCAAGCTCAAGAGTCTTCACGAAGTCGTAGTTCGCAATAGGCTAGAGCAATTGCGCAAACGACAACGCGATGAGGCTCTACAAGCACAGGAAGAATTGCTTGCTGGTGTTGCTCGTTCTGCCTCTAAGAAATGGAACAATGAAGCGGCCCCTACAGAAGTTCCTGAAGAAGAAATTGTCCTCGCTGAGGACATGGAGGAATATGACAGGGCAATGAGCCCCGAGTTGCTCGACATCACAAAACTTGCTCCTGAGGAACGTGATATTGACATTGTCACAGAGATCGAGGCTTTGCGGGCTCTTGTATGTCATGATATCTTTTTTTATTCTACCCAGAAGTCTAATTTCGGGCATCTAGCTTGAACAACGACATGCTGTTGCATCGTCCCGATTCGTGCCCAAGGCATCTCAGCCTCAAGTCGAGGCTCAAAACGAGGAAGCCCCAAGTGGTGCAGATCTTGCTTCAGAAGCGCTTTACAGGGCAGAAGCGGAGCGTGACCTTGATGAAGAGGAGGAACTTTTCAATCTCGAGGAAAACATCGCCAATCCGACCACGTACAACTGGGAGGACAAATATCGTCCTAGGAAACCACGTTACTTCAATCGCGTCCACACAGGATATGAGTGGAACAAGTATAATCAGACGCACTACGAGTGAGTAAATATTGCACATGCTCTGTTGTATTTCCATGCTCATATTTCATAGTACGGACAACCCACCCCCCAAAGTCGTACAAGGATACAAGGTAAGCGCTTTTCATCTATCGTGACGTTTGACGTATCCTCACGGTGTCCACAGTTCAACATTTTCTACCCGGACCTCATCGACAAAGCCAAAGCTCCGACATACAAGATTGTTAAGGAACCTGGAAACGACGAAACGTGTTTGCTACATTTCAGTGCTGGGCCCCCTTACGAAGATATCGCATTCCGCATCGTTGACCGAGAATGGGAGTTCTCGCATAAACGGTAACTTAGCCCTGCCATCTTCTAATGTGCAGTTCACTGATCCGTTTTCCTTAGTGGTTTCCGCAGTAGCTTTGACAGGGGTTGCCTGTCACTCTGGTTTAACTTCAGGCGTAGTGTAAGTCTTGCTGTTCTCGTGTATCAGATGGTGTTCGTGGTAAAATTAACTATCTTTTACCAGTTCTACCGGAAGTGAAGACACTAGTTTCAAAGTCGACACCCCCCAAGTTGTACGATATATCGTAAATCCATGGCCTACACATAGCCACTACTAACAGACCCCCTGTACCATGGTCATCGTCAGTTAACACTGGAGTTCCTGTTTGATATGCCCTTCGTGCTTTGGAGCTAATCTCGAACTTGCGAAGTCCTGTTTCTCTTCTCGTTCCTTTTTCAATACAATGTGCCTTACATTGTGCTTGTATTATAGTGAAGTATCGCAAATGCAACTGCTCCTCGGCTGCCTTGTTTTTGGATTCAAAGCAAGAATTCTGCGGAGTTCTAATGGTTACCAATCTGATTGTGCTTCAAGTTGTATGTTGAATGTTCGCCACAATGACTTGATAATGGTTGCTATCTCATCAATTTCCATTAGCCAATTCACTGTCCTTTCCTTTGTCTGTTTCGTGGCCAAGGTCAGACAACTTCCATCGATTGCCGAGCCTCGCGTACAGTTCATCGTTGTTTTGAGCGCTTCGATGTCGAAATCATCGAACAATATATGACGACCAGAGCTTTGTCCTTTGATGGCCACACCGCTTTGAGGTGGCCCAAACACTGGAACTACTTAAAAAACATCTCGTTGCACTATGGAACGCCGCTTGTACGATGCCGGCCTCTTATCATCCCACTGGCGCCTTTGCCTATTTTTCCTCACGCTACTATGATCGCAAGGTAGACTTTCTCCCTCGTCACAGGCCAAGACATCACACTTCAAGTTCGGCATTGCCTACATATCAAACGCAGGGAAGCCCGCCCCAGCTCCCTATTTCTAACAATGCACCGACAAGAGGTTTATTGGACGGGTGGAAGAGCATGTGGACATTCAAGAATGACAGTCTCACACCCGCCAAGACGGCTCTGTACACACCACTGTTCCTCCCGGATCCTGGAGAGTTTCTACATCCTCGTCCTGCTCCACTTCCACCTAGCAATGACGTTCATCGTCTACCCTTCAGCCACTTTGGTTCGGAGAACCAGCGCAACCATGACAAACCCCCATCCCCGGTGCGCGGATACGCAACCATTGTTCCGCCAACCTTACCACTTGTTCGCGTTTGGAAAGAGATTCAGTCTAGTCACCCAGCTGCCCAAGCCTCTGTCGTGCGCCAATCCAAACGCTCTTATGGTTATATTCCTTTTTCACCAGATCAACAACACGACCAAAAACGTGACTCCGCATATTCAGATGATGCCAATGGAGCACGGAAGCGGGTGCGATTTTCTGTTGATCTCCCTCCCTCCAGGGATGTCAATACTCAGACAACTACATTACCCGTTCGAGCACCATCTGTGAAACTACCCGACCACCCTCTCTTGCCATTTACCGACTGGGTCGTCCATCGCTGCCATGGGATTTTGGCAGAAGACGTTCGTGAAGAATGGTAAGTCATAATATCTTCGAGTGGGACTCATGGTATCTGACGAGAATTTGCAGGCTTTTGACCGCGGAGGAAGAAGGAATCGTATCGAGGAGGATTATAACGATCCTTGTGAGATGGTGTCCTGAAGGAGCCTCTTCTGATGGCCTCGAAGCACCCAAACTCACCCTTCTGGCGCTTTGGTATATGGAACGACTCTTTCCTCAAGGACTTTTTAATCAATTCGATGCCATGGCTCTTGGCATCTCAGAGCTTGTGATAAGAACATTTTTGCTCTGCCTCACGTTGGCGGATAAATGGTTGAACGATTGTCCGAGGCCCATTCAAGAATGGTATGTTTAAATACCAGTAATTGGCATTTGAGTCGCAGTCGCTAATTATAATTTTTCTGTATCAGGCAAAGGTTTTGTAATCTTCCTCGGCGTGCGAGCGTTCATGCGGAAAAGACAGCTTTGATGATGCTGGACTACAACCTCGCTATTACCGGGCCCGAATGGGGAGCTTGGTTGTCAATGCTCGAGCCTTCAGCAAGCAAGTACGCTTCACCCAACTCCGGAAAAATGACTGCTGCTACTGCCTTACGGGAGATTTGCAGGAAGGATGGATTGAACAATACTCAGTTTTTCCCTCGTGGCCAGGCCAGGAAGGAGATATCTGAACCGAGGCTATTATATTACTTGCGAGATGACCTGCTCCAGGAGAAGTAGAGCAATCCTCTTCATTCTTCCATAAAAACATGTATTGCTAGTGGTCATATTGTACCGATTAGTCTACTTATAATCGAAGGAATTGCAGTTGTCTCGAAAGTGCGAGATCATCAATCACGTGTTGTGTAGTAAGAAGGCGCGGCAGTGCCGCCCATTTCGATTCATCTCACTCATCGTACTCATTCTACAGATACAGCAATCGAATACCCATAACAATGATTGAATCTTCGAACACGCCTCCAGTGGGTATGGATATCGACGAGGCTGCCATCGACGAAGGTCTCTACTCTCGCCAACTGTACGCTTTTCTATCTCACCAGCCACTCCTTAGTCGACTGACCTTCTTCCTCGATAGTTACGTCCTCGGGCACGAAGGTAGGCGCGATAGGTCTTACAGCTTACTTCCGATCTTTATTCTCCAATAGCGATGAAAAGAATGGCGGCTTCTAATGTTCTGATTGTCGGGCTGCAGGGCTTGGGCGTTGAAATAGGTCGCGTCTATCTACATATGATCATTACAGCACGTCTCACACTCAGTCGATAGCCAAAAACATCGCTTTAGCTGGTGTAAAATCCGTCACAATTTTCGACCCGGAGCTCGTAACCGTTCACGACCTCAGTTCGCAGGTGGGGGATGATTGTGACTCCAATTCACTTATCGCTCATGAGATTGTCTAGTTTTTCCTTCGTGCAGAGGATGTTGGAAAGTCCAGAGCAGAGGCTACGCTCCCCAGATTAGCTGAACTAAACGCATATGTCCCTGTGCGCAACCTCGGGGGAGTTCCAGGACAACAGATTACAGTTGACTTGGTTCAAGGTTTTCAAGTATGTGCGTCTCTTCCTTACTTATGGCTAGATTTGACGCGTTCTGTAGGTTATTGTTTTGTGTGGCGTGTCGTATGAAAAACAGTTAGAGATTAATGACTGGACCCATCAACATGGCGTGCACTTCATCGCTGTTGAGACTCGCGGGCTATTCGGGTATCGTACATTTGAAAACCTTTAATTAATCAACTCCTAAGATAGCCTAGGTCTGCTTTCAACGATTTCGGTCACAAGTTCACATGCGTCGATCCTACCGGCGAGCAGGCCTTGACAGGAATGATCGTCTCCGTCAATCAAGTAATTCTTATGCTCTTCAACTTTCCTATAATTACTGATTCTTTACTTTGTAGGATGCTGAAGGCCTCGTGACTTGTTTGGATGAAACGCGGCATGGGTTGGAGGACGGCGATTTTGTCACTTTTAGTGAAGTGCAAGGAATGGCTGAATTGAATGGATGCGAGCCCCGGAAGGTGTCCGTGAAAGGACCATATACGTTTACCATCGGGGATACTTCCAACCTCGGAAGCTACAAGACTGGAGGTATTTTTACCCAAGTCAAGATGCCCAAGCTTATTGAATTTGTACGTTTCATACTTCGTCCCGTCACTTGCATGTTTTAAGCAGAGGTATCGCAGAAAAGCCTCAGAGAATCACTGAAAGCACCCGAATTCTTCATCTCCGATTTTGCTAAATTCGACCGTCCTGCTACCCTTCACGCTGGCTTCCAAGCTCTTTCCCAATTTCGCTCTCAAAAAAATCGGTTCCCTCGCCCGCGAAACGCAGAGGATGGTGCCATCCTTGTCTCTCTGGCCAAGGCTATCAACGCCGATATTGATGAAAAGGTTGTAGCCGAATTGGCGTTCCAAGCGACGGGAGATTTGTCTCCCGTTGTCGCAGTTCTCGGTGGCTTCGTTGCTCAAGAAGTGCTTAAAGCGTGTTCTGCCAAATTTCACCCAATGGTCCAACACTTCTACTTCGACTCTCTCGAGTCGCTTCCTTCGACACTCCCTACGGAAGAAGAGTGTCAACCTACTGGCTCACGTTATGATGGGCAGATTGCCGTGTTCGGGAAATCTTTCCAGGAAAGGATTGCAAACCACAGGCAATTTCTTGTCGGTTCTGGTGCTATCGGGTGCGAGATGCTCAAAAACTGGAGTATGATTGGCCTTGGCAGTGGCCCACGGGGTATCATCCACATCACAGATCTGGATACCATCGAGAAGAGCAATTTGAACCGCCAATTTCTTTTTAGGGCGAAGGACTTGGGAAAATTCAAAGCCGAGGTTGCTGCAGTTGCAGTGTCCGAAATGAACCCTGACTTGGAAGGAAAGATCTTAGCTAAGCAAGAGCCTGTTGGGCCCACGACCGAAAGTGAGGATTATCACTAAGATTTAGGTCTTTGTGTCTCAATACATTCTCAATTCAGGCGTGTACGACGCAGACTTCTTTGACGGCATAGATGGTGTAACAAATGCCTTGGACAACGTCAAAGCTCGTGTGTATAATCTTATTTCAACGAATTCTTTTGTTTAATCAACGTTTTAGGCCTTTATATGGACCAACGATGTGTTTTCTATAAGAAACCTCTTCTCGAGTCTGGAACACTTGGAACCAAGGGCAACACTCAGGTTGTTATTCCCAATTTGACCGAATCATATGCATCATCCCAGGATCCTCCGGAGAAAGAGACACCATCTTGCACTGTGAAGAGTTTCCCTAATGCCATCAACCACACCATTGAGGTACGAACTGCTCATTGATCATCGTTGTTCACTTACACGACAAACATTCAGTGGAGCCGAAAACAATTTGAAAACATGTTCATCAAGCCCGCACAAGCCGTCAATGCATATCTTTCTGAGCCCAATTACCTGGAAACTAGCCTCAAGTATTCAGGCTCGTCGAAAGAACAGATTGAACAGATCGTTTCTTTCCTCGTGACCGACAAGCCCTTGACCTTCGAGGAGTGCATCGTGTGGGCTCGACTTCAATTCGAACGGGACTACAACAATGAGATCCGACAATTACTGTTCAGTCTTCCTAAGGATGCTGTCACCACGACAGGACAGCCATTCTGGAGTGGTCCCAAGAGAGCACCCGACCCTTTGTCGTTTGATTCGAGCGATGTAAGTTCTAATCATTTTTGGCCATTGCATCTACTGACAACAGTCATGACTATTCTAAGGCCATCCACCTTTCATATATAATCGCTGCCGCTAACTTGCATGCGTTCAACTATGGTCTCAGAGGCGAAACAGACCCTGCTATTTTCCGCAAAGTGGCTGACTCGGTCCTTGTCCCTGAATTCACTCCTCGAAGCGGCGTGAAAATCCAGGTAAATGAGAATGAGCCGGTACCACAAGCCGACGCTGGAGGTAGGCTTTGAAAACTTAATGCTGTCCAATGTTTAACAGAATGAGCGCAGTAGACGATAACGACAATTTTTCGTCTAAACTTCCCTCGCCTTCATCTTTGGCTGGTTATCGTCTTAACCCAGTCGAATTTGAGAAGGACGACGACTCCAACCACCATATCGATTTCATCACTGCGGCGTCCAACCTGCGGGCTATGAATTACAACATCGAAACCGCTGATCGCCACACAACGAAGCAGATCGCTGGAAAGATCATTCCTGCAATCGCCACGACTACTTCACTCGTGACTGGCTTGGTGTGTCTCGAGCTCTACAAGGTATGTCTTAGCAGCACCAGTCCCGAATTGGGTCTTATCTGCCTTGTTTACAGATTATCGATGGCAAGAGCAAGCTCGAGGACTACAAGAACGGATTTGTCAACCTTGCCCTTCCGTTCTTCGGCTTTTCGGAACCTATTGCTGCTGCCAAGAACAAGTATGGTACAACGGAGTGGACTCTTTGGGATCGCTTTGAGTTCTCGAACGACCCTACGCTCAATGATATCGTCTCGTGGTTCCAGACTAACCATAAGTTAGAAATTACAATGGTCAGCCAGGGCGTCAGTATGCTTTGGAGCTCTTTCATCGGCAAGAAGAAGGTACGCGATATATCTGGAGAATCCCCGTTGTGGCTGACGCTCTGACCTGAAGAGCGAGGAGAGGCTACCGATGAAGTTCAGCAAACTCGTTGAATTTGTCAGCAAGAAAGCCATTCCTCCTCATGTTAAGCACCTGGTCGTCGAAGTCATGGTATCAGACGAAGATGGTGAAGATGTGGAGGCACGTCATATTGGCCATAATATGTTTGACATACAGCTAACAAATGTCATAGGTTCCATTCCTCGTTGTGAAGATCTAAGCTGCTCGCAGCGCACATGAAATACCAATTGATACTTGTACTTAGAAATATTTTCACACTTTTAAAGGCTACTCTAAATTTATGTCACAAACACACACGGTGGATAGATGGCACAAAGCGAATCATTCATGTCAAAACATCAAATTCATTTGGTTTGCAAAAAGTTCGTACCACCAAAAAAGTGTGAACAGATAGGCATGTATATTGCATCCATATCCACTATAAAACAGAGTGAAGTTGCATAACTACTTACCTACGGGGTGCTTGCGCACAATTGAAAGTAACGCGGATGGAGGGAAGGAGGGGTAAGAGGTATGGGACCCCCACGGGGGTACGGATAGTGTGATGACGGAAAGGAGGTAGAGGGTATGAGATGTGTCGTCAAGGGGTGAGGCGTGTCAAATTGGGAAAAGATGAAGCTGAAATAGAACAGTAAAAGGATGTTTTTGTGCGTTTATATCAATAGGGTGCGTGAGCCTTTAATAAGAAACGTGCGGAAAGGAAGCAAACAAGCCGATACCAGCTGACAAAATGGTAAAGGGGATGAACGTGAAGCAATTAGTGGTAAGCTTGAATAGGAACCAGATCAACGTTAAAAGAGACTGGGAATCATTGGTCAGAAAAAGAGAGCGACCGGTAGGCATACTTTTATGAAACAAAGTTCGTATGCGTCCGCGTGACTCGCAAAAAAAGCTGGCTGTCCTGACTCTGGTGTGGTCGTCTTAGGCTGGATTGGAATACAGCCGACGACCATGAGAGGAGAGCCAACAATTCTCGCTGGAATGAGGCACAAATATGTTTCCGGAATGAGGGCCGGGTATCCCTATGGACAGGATGGATATGTCGACAAAGGTCGGGAAGCCCGAAAAAATATGTTGCAGGAGAAGGACGACAAAGATGGTTGAGTGGATAATCACATGACAACAGTGAAGAAGTACACGCGCGAGGGCAGTAGATGAAGGATGAAATGAGCCGCGAGGCGCAACTATGCCGGATTCCGGGATGACCGTATTGTAGTGATGAGTGAAGTGACAGGGAAACGGAGAGGTCGAGTCTAACTAAATTCGACGTGTGCTGATGATGAAATGTGAAGGGAAAATCAGGTTCTGAGCCAAGCCTGTTGGTAGTTGACGTTGTGAATGGGCGCAAAAGCAGAACCGTGGTACTGGTAATGGCCTACTCTCATCCATCCGTTCTCGCCTTGCATGTGAGGAGCAAACTCGTTGGCAGTCATGCGCAGGTCGCTACACTGGTACTCGTATCGAGATTGAGAGAAGGAGCGCATGTGGTGGCGGATCTGGAGGTTCTCATCATCGTGTGAAAGTGATTGGGAGCGCGAGTGAGAAATCGGAATTTGCGGAATGTATGGGTATGCATTGTACGCTGTCTGATGGCTGGCACTGTTCATGCCTGGGAAGTCGAAGGCATAGTTCGACGGCGGTTTGACTGGTGCGTAGGTGGTGGTGTTCCAATGATAGTAGCTGGCAAAGTCGACAGAGGGGCGATAAGGTATTGGGTACGCCGCTGCAACGTGGATGACAGGGGGTTGAACAGCCACATATTGCCCACTGGCTCTATTCCTCTCCCGATGTATAGGTTCGTCGGCAGCGGGACTCCACTTGGCAGGGGGAGGTAAAGGTTTCTGAAGATCAGAGAAGTCTCGTCGTTCCCGGCTGGGCGCTGTGGGGATATTGTCAACGACGGTGAAAGGCTGCATAGGCTTGGTATCGCGGTATGTTCCTGCAGCGCTGACCCGGCGCTTTGGAAGGTATTCCTCACGAAGCGGTCCATCCTCGTCGAGGTCGATCTCCAGAATGTCTGCCGCCATTGCCTGCTCCTGTTCCAACTTCTCCCGCCTCCTCTCCTCAAGCCCAGTGAAAACAGGCTGCGGAACAGAAAGTGCACTGCAAGTGACTGAGACCTGCAAGACCTCATCAATGGCCTTGCGAACAATGGAATGAGGGTTCGTCGATGGTCGAGATATCGGTTGAGGGTGTGTTGGAGAGGCCAAAGACATGTGATAAGACATGATATGCGCAAGCCACTGAGACCAATCTCTCGATGAGATGGTCAAGTCGTAGGTGAAAATATCTAACGCCAGAGATTCCAACTTGTTCAAGGCCTGAATAGGAATATTGGAAATGTTGTGCCTGGATAAAAATGAGACACCTGGAACGAACAGAAGGCAAAGTTGTTGCTTACCATGTCTTGTTCGAGAAGGTGTGATCATCCAACCATTTGTTCGCAAGCATACATCCTAAGACGATGAGGCGAAAAGGAGCACTCGCCTCGGCCACTTCTTTGTCGAGGCCAGTGTACGAATCCCCTAGTAACGCGGCTCTGAAACGCGCTTCCTTGAAATGTTCGGGGCCCAGAGGTGCTGCGTTCAAATAAACGGGTAGCCGTACTATGTACCAGATGCCAAGAAAGACAACCGAGGGCTGCAGAAGGGTGGAGAGGAGCAGCGAGTGGACGGAGGTTGCCAAGTGGCTAGGAGGCAAGTTAGGATAACTGACGACAGCCTGACTCCTATGGGTAAATGTGAGACAGTTTATTACATATGAACAAGAACAGGACCTACGAAGGGTGTGCAAACATAGACGGAAGACTGAGGCCTGTTGTGCAGACTTTCCAAACATATTGTGCAATCCAGTCAGCAAGGGGTTCGGCAAGCTTCTTGTAACCTGTCGTGGCACATGGGGTCACGACTTCGAGAGCAGGAGCAGGCTCTTGTGGCACTGCAGCTGGCTGGTAGGCGGGTTCTGCGGCGTAGCATTGAGGGCCACAAAACTTGTCCTGTTGCGCATAGTCGTGTGTCGCAATATCCTTGGAAAAGGTAGCTGCGTAAGGTTGGGATGCGACAGCTCTGTCAACGAATAAGCCAAAAGGAGTGATAGGTTGCAATGGGCTGGAATCTCTGTCAGGGACGCTGGCGGCTCCTGGGGAGTGGTCATCTTCAAATACTGGAGTAGACGCATCTGGTGCATAGGACTCTTCCTCAAAAGAAGCGACGCCCGAAGCAACTGAGTTTCCTTCACTGCCCTTAGTCATATCATCATCATCGACCGATGTGGGCGATGAGGCGCTCCATTGCCTGTGGGCCGCCAACTGGCTGCGATCCACCGTTGAGTTATCGGAGCCCATCTCATCATCAGCGTCAGGGTCCAAGCTGGGACGTAACGCCATTTCCTCGGGCAGCTGGACGGTAGCGAACAGGTTGTAAAGGGGCGGAATACTCGCTTCAGCGTGTGCTCCTTTAATAACGGACGCGTTTCCCGCGCCAATCAACCCTCGATAAAAATCCTGTCCGGGACGCCGGTCTGCAGTGCGAGTGTCTTGCTCCCAAATTCTGCGCGGCTTTGTCCTCCTCCAAGTGGGCAGCGAATTGATCCACTGTTCGCGGGTGCCGAACGATGGTGGTGGCCCGGTCGGAGACACGGGCAAGGTGCGAGTAAGTGACTGAAACTGATTTGGCTGAGAGTCACCACTTGCTACTTGCTTGACGACTGGGTGAGAAGGTTGTTTGGAATAACGGGGAACAGGAACCGGCATTGGAAAGTGGGGGTAGACTAGAGCGTAGTGCCAGCAACACGAGAGACGTGAAGATGGCGACTAGACTCTGATCTGTTGCTCCTTTGAAGTGCGGAGCAAGGGTGCGTCGTGATGAAGTGTCGTAAAGGGAAGAAGGCCAGTGAACGGCTAGCTGGCTTAAGTGTGGGCTCAAGTGGCAAACGCACAGCGAAGGCGTGCCTTTTGGTGGCTTGAAGTCGGAAAAAAAGACAGAGAGTGTGCTGGCTGTTGACAGCCTGTCGAGCCCAGCTGCGGTGATTTCCTAGAAGCCTTGAGACGGTAAAAACGGCCCTCTTCAGTCTTCGCCTTGGTTGTCTGGCGGTGGTAGCGGAGCAACAGAGACCGGGCAACAAGAATCGACAGAAGAGGGTCGATCCACCTGGTGGTTGGAGATGAGAAATTTCAGGTGAACACTATTTCAACCGTCAGTCCTTACGTAAGCTTGACTCTTGCTGCTGATCGGGCTTGTGGCCACCTCATGATTCCCCTCATCGATATCCATCACCGGGTGACTACGGCAGTCACGGGCACACCTGCAACAATGGAACGTGTGCTTGTAGAATCAAAACGAGGGACCGAATCGTTTTATGAAGCGATACCTCGATCCCAGGGACACGGAAAACAGCAATGGTAAACATGATGAGGAACGCGCGGGTGGCCCCAATCTGGTCCAAGGTGTCGCAGGCTCGTGGCCTTGGAAGACGTAAATTTTGCTCATCCTCCTCGCGCACGCTTTGGCGCCAATCTCATTTCTTCAGTTACGATAAAGCACATGTACACCTACGTTTAAAATTCACCCGATTGTGAGATTTATGCGGATCGGATCATCGTCTGGGCCCTTCTAAAAA
>JABCKO010015848.1:32795-196260 GCA_018855915.1 Tephrocybe sp. NHM501043
GCCCGAACTCCATGGTGCATGTCAGTCCTTGAGGGAAATGCCGAAATTGTATCAATGTGGGGGGAAAGGGGTTGTGAATATTAATACATTCGTATGCATTTATCAGAAAAAGTGATTCACGATTGGACTGAAAGCTGCCAGACGACCAACGCATTGGGCAAGTCTTTGGAATGTATAGCGTTAGTTTTTGGTCTTGAAAGATCGGGCGTCTGGCAGGCGCGCCGCGTGGCAGCGGTGATGCCAAAAATGGACAATTTATTTGCCATGAAAGTCTATGACAAACACTTTTGGCTCGATCGACGACATTGAGAAATGGCGTTTCCTCCGCTGCCTTCAAGTTCATTCATGAATTCTCATCTGCAGGATGGAAATGGCGCGCCTTCGTCTGCAGGTCTCGACTCTATTACTCTTGGGCAGCTTAGGGCAATGGTGGGTTCAGTGCCCAGACCCAAGGTATGTCCTGTTACTTGCTTCAAGAACAGGCAAATAGAGACGTGATGTAATTAACAGCAATCCTACTTTGATTTTGTTTACGATGACGAGGACACTGTTCTGAATGAGATCGATGAGTTCTACTCGTATGTTGAGATGCCACAGGTCGCAGAGAATCTGAAAGCATGGGAAGGATCATTCACGTCAGGTGCCGCATCCCACATTTTGGTAGTAGGAAGCATACTTATCGACTCAAAAACCGCATAGAATGGACGAAGGCACCTTTATCACAGCGCAAAGCTCATGTCGAGCTGCTGTTGGAGAGTCTCGAACATCGTGACGCCGAAGTGCGTTTTATGAACGCTCGTCGGCTCTTCTATGTCCTTCAAGGTCTGCACATGCCCAATTTCTTTAGTCACATGCATTGGTAACCAGATGCCCTTCCTATCAAGGCACATTTGCTGAGACAGTGTCTCCCGAGCATCAGCTGCACTGGGTTTTTGAAAACTGCAGAGTCGTTAGATCTGCCAATGGCGTTAGCACTATCGTCGAAGCTTTGAAGATCGCCGGTTCGAGACATGATACTCTGTGGTGTGTTTGCATGCAAATACTCTACCAAGCTTCTGCCTGAGTCTTTCACTCAGCGGGTTATCTGACCTCGATGCCGCACATTTTCATATTTCAGTACAAGAGAAAGCAGACCTCACTGACGAGGTCGTGACGGAGATTTATATATATCTAGGGATGCTTTATCACTTGATTGAGATCTTTAAAGGGCATGACGATTTCGCCGATGAACTAAGTAAGTGCTATACCTTCATAAGGGCCAGGTTTTACTTACGTGATCAACTCAAGTGAGTATGGACCCTCCCTTACCTGTATATCTGTTCGGTGTCGTCTCCAGCCTTCGCGACAAAGGTGTCAAGACATATCCAATCAAGAAGGTCTGTGCATCCTCCTCTGCTGAACTTTGATGATTCTCATTCCTTTCTAGTTGTTATTATTATTGTGGAAGACCATCCTTACGTGCTGCGGAGGTATTCGAGAACTCGCGCGTGTCAAAAAACTATCGAGAGAGTTGGCTGGCCTGCCCCTGGCAGGAGATATAGGCGCGCTGGCTACTCCCCTAGCCCCAATATTTCTCTTAACCCTATTGCTTAGCCGATAGAATCAAATCATCCCCAATTGACATCGAAACTTTCCGGCAAGAAACTGCCGTCAAATACCCAACTTTCAGCCCGCCACAGAACCCGATACCCCAGACGGTACCCATCGTTCCCGAGCCTCAGAAAGCGACCAAACCTTTCAACCCACCGTTGTTGACCTCAAAACTCTCTCAGGCATACTCGCCAATTCCAGTTCGGCACCATTACCACCATGATGATGACTCGAATGCGGGTGTACCTGGTGGCCCACACCCACACTTCCAACCTCAACAACATCCAAATGGTTATCGACCTCTCCCAATGCCAGCTACTCCCGCCCCCTCTCCTCCCCCGTCCCCAAAGCCCAAGAAACAGCAGTATCAAACCGACCAAAACCGACCTTTTTTATTCCCTTTCCCAAAAGGCCAGTTTGGAAAGGACGCTCGGTTTGTTCCTTTCGCAATTGGCGAGGCTGATCAACTATACAACAAGCACATGTATGTAAGCCTGGCATTGTGGCAGATGTGGCGCACTCGAGAGGATTGTATCACTGCTGAGAGTGGGCTTGAACACATGCCTGGAGAAGATGACTTCCAGTCGTCGACCTTCACCGCAAATGTAGGTAGCCCATTTTGGCCCTTCGGGAAGACACACGTGGCTGAGAGTTACTCTTTGTTTTCTAGCAGGATCCGGAGGTTGCGGAGCCGTTGCCCGATGTCGCGTTACTGGACAAGATGATTGAAGAAGCAGCAAAAACCCTGGAAGGGGCAGAATCAAGTGCCGAGAAAAGAAAGGCTAAAGAGCGGAAAGAGGATCTGATGCGCCTCAAACGCGTTGAACAGATATACGTGAGCAATCACGAATAGAATCAGTTCTACTTCTTATCGCGAGTTGCAGGGCGCCGTCCTCCCTGGAATCAACGGGTGGGTCAGCGTATTGTTGAAGCTGCTTTTGGCGACTGTCTCGCCCGATCGCAACATGCAAGGCCCTCAATCGTCGACGTCCTCTGTCTTCCCACCTGGCGTGTCATCACGCAAGTATTCTATACTGTTTCAAATTTTCACGTATACTGATCATCTGCTTATAGCACAAGAACAGCCTCCAGCCCCTCCACCAACTTTGGATGAAACTGATGTGACACGGCATCGAGAAGTAACCTCGAAAGCTGTCTCTGCGATACTTTTGTTAGTTTTGAAATGGTTCAAAGTCTCCCGTGAGTTGCTTCAAAATCTTGTACCGTACCAATCACTGAGATCAATCAGATGTCATGAAATTCCATCAGCTGGGCCAACATTTGCTTGACACCAATTGTCTACTCTTGATCCTCAAGATATTTGGCCTGCAGGAAGTTGCGACATCAGTGGTCTCGAAAGCTGACTCTCCGGATCACAAGTACGTTGACAGCCAGTACAATTTTCTGTATTAATATATCTTTCAGCTTCTTTCGATATTGTCTCCTCAACTTCTCCAAGAATCCACAGCCGATACATCCTGAAGATGACTTACCACGACCTTCACGCCATAATGTGATTACAACGACAACGCTGCCAAACGGACAAAAGCACGAGGAGGAAGTCGAGCATGTAACAGAATATTCGTGGCGAAATTTCTTCACTGCCATCAATTTTGCAAAAATCATGCAAAAACTGTCGAAAGGCCGCTCGCATCGGATATGGATGCTTGTTCAATATAAAAGCTCAGTAAGCGCCAGCCATCCTTGCTTCCCAAGTCCCAAACGTTGATTTCTGATGGCGTAGGCCATATTAAAACGAGTTTTGCGGGTCATGCACCCCATGCTACAATTGCATATTCTCAAGTTGATCAAGAGCCAGGTGCCATTTTGTGGGCGGAAATGGAGGCAATGTGGGTAATTGAACGCGTATTTCCATGGATTACACTTAGCCTCTTGGACAGCAAATATGAAAGTTATAACGTCAATCTATTTAAACTGTCGACCAGACCTTCGTGACGAGTGGTTGACTGGATCAGAGGTCGATGACGCTTCAGACGCCCAAGTATGTTTTATGCTATATGTGTCCTTTATTGTCGCTTAATGTCTGTGCCTTTCTTCAGGCTCAAGAAATGGCTCTACGACACCTTGTCAAGTTTTGTGAGTAGCTTTGGTATTTCCGAATGCACCCCCTGATGCTTTCTTTAGATAACAACAAGCGTTACGGCCCGATGGCGACTTCCAATCAACATGGGCAGCTTCACAGAAAGAGTGGCAGTATGTCATATCATCTAGAAGGTCTTCACCCTGGCCCAGAGCTATCAAGCATTATGCGCTCACTTGGCACGCCCAACACTGTCGATTCCGATGTCTTCCCCCCTGCGCGTGCACAAGCTCCAGACCCCTCGATATTCCTTCCTTACATCACAGAAGACATCGCATTTGAAGAAGAGTACGAGGAATATCTCTCAGATTTAGGCTGGTCCGATTCGGAATCGACTGAGGGCCCCTTGTTTGCTGGCACGGGTTCCGCATGGCACCGATTGCCAGCATTTGCGTCGGAAATGACAGACGGCATTAGTGACAGCGAAAGCATTGTGTCAATCGGTGATTTAGGCGATGACGCACGCCTTGATCCTGGCCGTGATGATGGTGAAGTGGCTGATGAGAACCTGAACAACTGGGAGGTTTGCCATGCATCCTTCTTTAGTACTTACGGAATGCTCAAGACCAATTTCCAGCACATGAGCCCAAAGACCATGGCCGCATTGCCGAAGTCTCCTGTAGGTGCTCGACGTTCTAGTTCAGGGAGTGGCCTTCGGCCAGTCTTGCCTTTTGGGCTCGATGATGGGAGTGCTGTTGATGCCGATGATGAAGATGAGGAGCTAGTGGTAGGACCCGTTCCTAAGGATGAATCCAATCCATTTGCTTCTGGGGCTGGTGTAGACGAAGTCGAATATGCTTATGGGTGAGTCGAACTTCTACATACTGTTTTAAGAAACTAGATGTTGAGTTCTGTTAGGGTCTGATACATAAAATGTGCACTTCTCAAACATCCTCGTAGTGTATAATGATCAGACTGCTCCTACGACGAGCTTTCTGTTGTTTACATCTTATAGGCACGTCGGAGGTTTACTACAAGGTTTCATAATTTGGGATCTACTCATGCAACATTGCTTTGAACACCAACTTCTTCCTCGACCGCTTCCTTTCTCAAGCGATGTCCGGCGGTCGTATTGATTGAGAAGATTATCATTCTCAGCTTCATTACTCGAAATTTGATGGTTGATGATTGCTTCAACGTTGCCCAACCGTAGTTGGTCTATGTGGAAACATTGTTGCGTGGATCTTACCGGAAAGTACTAACAGAAGCGCAAGCAGAACATCATCTTCTTTGTAACATGCTGTATTCCCACCTCATTTTTCTGGCAAGAGACTTACAACCCTTGAACGGCATACCATGCCAAGCCGAAAGCAAGAATGTTATGAAAACATAATGGTATTAACTCTTCACTTACCACGACCCTCATGCACACAGCCTTGCTCCCAGTACTGTCGCCTTTAGCTCCGTTGGTATTGAACTGTTTTGCTTGAAGAACACAAGATGAATGACTCTATAACCCTTCTTTTCTCAGTCCTAGATTTGGGCTAGGATCCAGTGGCTTCAGATTCTGATGATTTGAACACGTACGTGACTTTCGAATTCACTTCCCGATTACAACAAGTATTTGCTTTATGCTTCGAATAATTATCTATGACTACTTAGATGTCTTTTATTAGCATGTTTTCATTCGGTGGAGCGAAACACTTCTCAAATTTGTTGCTTTATCACATATCCTTCGTGCATCTTCATTGAAAATCCGTTCGTCATGCACTGTCGGGTCAAGCATTATCTGAGAAACGAACGTTGCAAACTATCTTGACAGTCCAAGATCCTGGAATGAAAAGCCTCGGTTTATTATGCCAGTAACTAAAATCTCTTAAGCTCCCTCTACTACGACGATGCCAAACTATAAGCATTATCGGGCAATAAATTAATTCTACGGTGTTCAAATTCTTTTGTAGGCTGATGGAAAAGGAGCTCCTATTATACGTTTATCACGGGTCATGCAATGCTGATAATTTTATCCAGAGCAGTAAGAGGATGCTGAATGATGTCGGAGCTCTCAGTGCTCCGACGAGGGACTCTACGGACTGAAATGTCCTGTAGTGGTATGTCTCCATCTCTACGACTTGGATGCTGCGGCCCATAGCGTTCAAACCTTGTCGTTTCGTCGCTGACAGTATCCGTATCTCTAGGGGTATAGCGATAGTATGCTTTCCGGAGGCTCAGAATCAGTCGGCCGCCCATAACGCAAATTGCCGCGGTGAACAAACTCTGAAGAAGCTTATGCCAGACGGCCTAAGTGCACGAAACATGAATTGATGGGCGTTTTAGTAGTCGCTTGGAAATTTCAAACTCACGTCGAGAACAAACCAAACAGTTGCATTGGCGATAGATATCGTCAAGACTCTACCATAAAACTTGAGTCAGTTGATCAAAGTTATGTGTAAGTCAAACGGACTGACACGGCGTAGAATTTGAAGGTGTCGTCTCGCAAAACTTGCCACATAGGGCTTCGGATGATCAGAACGTCACGAAGTTGAGGAGGGCGACGAAGAAATGCATGAATAGAGAACGCGCAGATAGCACAGTCAAAGACAGTTGATGGGATCCAAATCCCGCGATAGAACCGCGGGACCCTACGTGGCGTGCAAATGAACACTCCTGGGAATTGGTCCCTGTGCGCTAAGACGGGGAATAAAATATTAATGGACATGGGGAAAAACCCAAATCGGGGGGCATACCATCGATGGCCTCATGCGAGGTAGCCAGGATGAGCGACATGGCAGCGATTTGAGAAATATAAGCAGTCAAGCATGTGGCGATCATAACTTTGTTGTGCCGGTATATAGCAAATGTTCGACAAAGCATAACGGCTTATGCTGATCAGTTTTATGTTGCTTAAAAATATTCCAAGTACTTACATTGAGCAGTCCACACGAGGAGAGCGGTGGTCCA
Organism: Tephrocybe sp. NHM501043; assembly: GCA_018855915.1. Lineage (NCBI taxonomy): Eukaryota > Fungi > Basidiomycota > Agaricomycetes > Agaricales > Lyophyllaceae > Tephrocybe > Tephrocybe sp. NHM501043. The sequence continues at coordinate 39,385 of JABCKO010015848.1, forward strand.
TCCCTGCAGAGTAAGAAGATTTTTGCCTATCAGCCAAAGTGTCAGCATACGGAGAATTTGCGAAGGTCGAACTAAAAACTGACAACTGGAGATAAAATGACGACAGCCAGTTCGGAGGCAGCGCTAGAAGAAAAGTGCGAACGTACAACTGACAATCACTAGGTCAATTTGGCTATCACAGCCGGGGGTACGTTAAAGATATCACCTCGTCTGATGGGGGCTTGATGATGAAAACTATTTGGGAATGTAAGTCAAGACTTTACATGGGCGATGGTTCCTTACGTATGGCCGAGGTGCTGTTGAAAAAGGTCAGTCAGTTCTGCTTCTCTCGACAACCATTTGGTACTTACACTAGAAGTAAGGTGCCGAAATACCGGTTCTTTTCGACACCTTTTCTAAGCATCCATCGTTCAACGCTCAACAGTAGGACGGACACATACCCAAGTGAACACTATCCTTGCAAAAGAACATGGCTTAAACTTGGAGGCCACCGGCATTTTAATAATAGTGCGGTGGATACTGAATACGGATTCGAGCTCACCCAGACAAGGTCAATCTGCAAGATATTGATGTTTCGTCAGGGGGCAAGAACGTCATGAGCGTACTTACCTCCCTTTCAAGTGTGATTACTGTTGCAAAGATGTTACCAGAAACTCTGACTGTGTTTGACGCTGTGGACTCACTATGATCATAAAGAGCGGCGACGGAGGGAACAACTGGATGTTGTTGGCAATTGCTGTTAACACCGTCAATTCTGTGTGACTCACGTTGGCATATTCTCAGAATTTGAGCTACGTATACATTGTGCTGGGCGTCTGCCAGAGTGGTGAGGCTCATTGAGGGGTGATCAAATGAGAGTGAGAGGCATGAAGTGAATTCATGCACCCAAGTCCGTTTGCTTCCATTTTTTGTACAAGCTTGTGGGGAACAAGGGTCCTGCCATCATGACGTTAGGCCAGACAGGAACACTTCTGCATGGGTTCGGAATTCCTGGCGTGACTGAGAGATAAACCCGAAAGTGCTAATCTAGCGACCGGCGGAGCGCGCCAGATAAGGTTGAGATCGCCGTTGAAGTCAGGACTGTCAGGTTGGTGGGAAGGAGCTCAATTAAGGCATTTTGAACTAGTTAAGAGATTGGCGAGCACCTCGGGAAAGTCGTCCGATATGGGGGAAGAAGGGATCCATACATATGTAGCTGAAGCATTCAACAGCCGCATTCACCAGGGCCGAGGCGGCAGTGAGTAGAAGGCGAGGCAAAGGGGAAGACTGTGATCAAAATATAATTTTGTATGATAATACAAGCCAACAGACAGAAGCATCTTTGTTGGAGGGCCTGAAGGCATCACACCCAACCATTCAAATTCGCAAAAGTGCTGAGCAATGAGCCAAGAATTGAACAGTAGCCAACACGTGGGCGATCATCACAGCGTTTCTCCAAAGGTTTGTTATTCGCATCTTGTGATAGAGGAGTTCTGGGGCAATCTAAAGGCGAGCCTGAATGCCCACGGTGCCACAGAAGACACCTGATCGGCGAAGTTATTGCAATGAGACGATAAAGATAAAGAATTGCTCGTGGATTGGCTACGTGGACTATTAACAAAGAAGGCTGCAGAAAAAGGAGAGATGGAGGGAAAAATAGCGGGACTCGTTTCGAGGTTGCCTCCTTTTGTTTGTGTGTACAGGCTTTGGACGGTGTTTTATTGTGTCTTCCACAATTTGGACGCTGTCGGGTCGTGTTGAACCCAGTGGCCGCAGGCACACCAACACTATCTCTCCTCGTCGTCCGTGTCGGCGATACGCTTGCAGCTCGTCATGCTGCACAACGACGAGACGTGTATTGCGGCCTTTCTGGGCGGCCAGGAGGTCCGTGCGCAACGTTGAGGGTTTCCCACGTCTCTGACATAAGCGCATTGATTCATGGTTCGTTTTTTTCCCTCTCACCACCTCACCTCGTCAACGCAACTTTTGGCACTACCAGCTATTCGAAATGGCTCAACCACCACCTCCACAAGGAATGCCTCAGATGATGCCTGATGGCCAAGACATGGGTGGCAACTACTATCCACCAGAGAACGACCTCACAGGTGGCCTCCCCATTAACCTCGACTCTCTGCGAGACGGACCCCCAGGCAGCAAGCCTTTTTACCCATATTCAACTCTTATTCGGTTAGTTTCACAATTGGTCGTGGTGTGCCGCCCATAGCTGCAAGACGGCGTCCACGTCTCGTCGCAGCAGATGTGCTCACCAAGTAAATAGCTACGCCATCAAAGGATCTCCAAATCAGAAGCTGCTGTTGGAAGATATTTACTATGCCATCGAGTCCCGAGTATGTCGAGCCATGCATCGTCGTCGATCTCCGGTTATTTAAAACGTTCTTTTGTCACAATACAGTTCCCATACTTCAGAAATGCTCCCAACGGATGGAAAGTGAGCATCCAATATTTCTTGTCGCGTTTCCAAACACCCGTTGCAATATCACGACGCGGTGTCGTGTTCGCGCTGTTGTTGTTTGACTGGCCCTATTTGTTGTGGAGAGTTTGCAGTCTCACCCAACTCGCCATCTTCCATATCCCCTTTACTAATGACTTGTAGAACTCTGTCCGGCACAACCTTTCCCTCAATCCGTGCTTCGAGAAGGTTCCGCGACCTCTCACCGACCGTGGTAAAGGATCATACTGGACGGTCAACGAGAACGTAGATCCACGAACAGGTGTTCACCGCATCCGCAAAAAGAAGTCCAAAGGCGCCAAGCGAGGATCAGAAGAGGCGGATATCGACTATGGTGCTGAAGGATACGAGGATCCCAGCGCTCAGTTTGTCCCTCCCATGCACCAAGAAGAAGCCGGTCCTAGCAGGCAAGTCCCTTATCCTCCTCCTCATCTGTGAGTCCAGAGGTCATGTTCTTCCGCTCAACTGACTAACGCAACTGCAGCTTTGATCCCAACTTTCCGATGATGGGTGGAATGCGTTTCCCGCCTGTCCCTCCCATGCCCATCAACATGGATGAAGGCCTCGCGGTGGATGAGAATGGACAGGTTGACTGGCGGCTTGCTTGGTTGAAGGAGATTGGGCACCTTCAGCAGGTTACCGATGAGCAGGAGAAGGCAGGCGTTGATCCCGACTGGTATAGGATGATGTTATTCCGCGTTCGGGGCGCGTTGATGCCTCCCCCGATGAACCCTGAACTGTTGCATGGCATCCCACCGCACATGCCGCCTCCGCAACCCAACCCAACCGAGGTTCAACAACAGCAACAGGCACAACCTCAATAGTAGGCGCTTCCAGATATAGACTTTAGCTTTTTTTTCTCTGTATGCCTTCTGTATGTCTAGTCATCGTTCAAATTACTATCTTTTCGTTTGAGAACACACAATTATATTTTTTGATCTCTCCCAATCGGCCGACAATTTGACGATCGGATGAGTAAGACAACGTGAGAATCGTCTCGTGAGCCCTCTTGGCTTCAGATAATTTGTAATTCAAAGCTTTGCCGAGCCTTATTTCTCCCAACGAGTCCCCTCTAAGTGTCTTCTACCATTGCAATAATGTCACCCACGGCAGTGAATTTGGATACAGGTTCACCCGCGTTGACCTCCGCAAAGGGAACGGCGCTCGTGGTCGGATCGTTGTCTACAGCTGGGAATGGGAGATACCAATCACTCATTTCAGAGCTGGAGCAAACCCGACCAGTGGACAGACTACTTTTGGACAGGTTGGTTGATGGAGGTAAGTTTTTGGCTTGCGCAGAAGCAGCTCCATCTCATTCTTTGCCGTTCAGCAACGATATTAAGCCCAGCATCCTACTCATCTGTTCATGTCACTCTTGCTCCATCTGATTATCAAACTCTGACGCCGCACCTTTTGGTTCTCCTTTCTCAACTATTCACTGGGCTCACACCCCTTGGAACTCTACATTTGCTCGACCTATCCAGCGCTCTCCAAACATTACCCTCCGAACTCACCCTTGCTGGGTTTCAAGTCCTTTCCACACTTACAGAAGAAGGCTCTGTGATTGCACAGAAGCCTGCGCATGCGCCAGCAGCGTCCTTGCATTTGAAAGCTGCTTCGGTGCCGCTCTTGAATCGCAAAAAGACTGACCCGGCGACAAAGAAGGCATTATGGGCACTCAGTTCGCCTGCGACGCCAAAGATTGATGCAGAAGCCCTCCTTACTGCTGAAGACAAGGCGCGACCCGTGCCAACATGCGAGCCTGTCAATCCTGCTGCACCGCGGCGGAAAAAGGCATGCAAAGGCTGCTCGTGTGGACTAGCCGAGCTGGAGGAGGAGGAGCGGAAGGCCAGTAATGTCGTTTTTCTGGATGGTTCGATCGATGGGGAGGCGAAAGAGATAACACAGAGCGAGAGGGACAGGCTTATCCAAGCAGCCAACGCTGCACCGAAGGCAACGAGTAGCTGTGGAAGCTGCTTCCTGGGAGATGCATTCCGTTGTGCCGGTTGTCCATATCGCGGTATGTTCTCTGTGCTGCATTTAGGAGTATACACGAACTTATTTCATTATAGGTCTCCCTGCTTTCAAGCCAGGCGAGAAGGTGGAGATTGACTTTGGCATGGACGATATCTAATTCTGCATTGCATTTTGTCATCTACATTTTTCGAGGAGCAACATTGGACATCTCCAGTTTTCTCCTTCGGTGCCTTTTCACTCACCACCCAAAGGATGTATTTATCACACAGCACCACTTTCCTCTGAACTTATTCGTTATCTGTCAACATTACATATCATGTAACCCATACATAGGCTTTGTACATCTCGGCACTATATTTTAGTTTTCCCTTAGAACCTCCGCATTCATTGATGCCAGCTAGATAACATCGAATAAATCTCCCTAGGTGTCGCGCGAGCCAGGAGGCCTGCCACATGTTTATGTGCACCCAAATTTTGAATCACGTGAAGATAGGTGAAATTCTAATTTGCCTTTCATGCACCGATTCACCCATGATGAACATTCCGGCGGACTCTCAACCAGAGGCTAGTACATCCTCTGCACCAGTGTGCAGTGTCTGCAGCCATCGCCCTCCTATCTACACCTGTCCAGGCTGCTCCACACGCACATGCTCACTCCCATGTTCCACAGGCCACAAGACTGCGACAGGGTGCAGCGGACAGCGCAATAAGGTAGCATATGTCCCTATGAACAAGTATAGTTGGGGCACGATGATGGACGACTATGTGTTCCTTGAGGATGTGGGGCGGCGCGTGGGCGACTGGGGCAAAGAAATTGTGAAGGGAGGGTATGGGCTTCAGGGCTCTAGCAGCACAGAGAGAGGCAGGGGCGGTGATGCAAGAGGCAGGGGGAGAGGGAGAGGGAGAGGGAGAGGTAGTGCGAATACGAAGCGTGATATACTGAAGATGCAGCTCGAAGCGCGGGATATTGATATGGACATCCTTCCTGTTGGAATGGAGAGGAGAAAAAACAACCAGTCGTGTTGGGAACCCAAGTGTGTTCTCTACTACTCGCCCTTTGATGTGTCGATTAATAAATGTCCATTTTTCTGTGCTGGATTTGCAGAAACCACACCGCACTGTTGACTATAGAATTCAGAATACACCCGCCACGCGATCCCCTGACTCCATCGTCGCAGTCATCAGACCCACCACTCATCCTTCTAACACACAAAAACAGCATGAATACACCTCTCCTAAATCTTGTTAGACAAGCCGCCGACCGAGTGCTGTCCAAGAAAGACAGAGCGCCATATGAATGGATAAAACAATTTCTGTTTCCAGACCCGGACGATCCAGATTCCTTCACACCCCCACAGTTCGTTATGGCGGCCAAACTTGACCCTCGCGCCGCAGCCCTTCAGAAGTCACAACATAGAGCAGCCTATCATCGTTTCGACCCCACCCAACCCCTTTCAACTCTACTGCGGAACACCCATTTTGTCGAATTTCCGACAATCGAACTCTGGCAAGAATTCACTGGGACAGTGGTAGACGTCCAGGGAGTAGTGACAGAGCTTGCTCAAGATAACGGGCCAAAACCAAAACGGCGAAAACTCTCGGCGAAGGCAGGAAAGCAGGCGATCAGTGGACTGCTCGGTGATTATGGGAGCGAGGACGACAGTGAGGTTGAGGACAGACCAAGTGGATTGGCATTGTTGGGTGGATATGCAGGTAGCGATGATGAGGGTGACAATGTAGATGCTGGGACAGCTGCCGGGGTGGCAGGTGTGGATGAGGATGAGAATGCACTGGGAGATTCAGGCGATGAAATGGAGATAGAGATTGATCCTACTGTCCTGCTGGAGCTCATGAGACAAGCACACGGGGAGGAAAAATGGTCAGAAACAATTCGGGGCGACGAAGAGGTTGATTGGGGTGGGTCGGGAGACGAGGAGTAGGCAATTATTTATCAGACATCCTGCCTTCGGAGATCGAGAAGTCCTTTCATGAAAAGCTGTACTTCGAGAACAGCGTTGACTGAGTGGCTGAGAGGCGTTTCCTGCGAGTTACGTATGGGGGATGCTGTTTTGACTTCGACTTCCCAAAGTGTATCGGGGTGCGTTGGGATGGGTAGTTGTGTTCTCGGATCGACCTGAATTGAGCACATGCGTCGGACAAGAAAGTACCATGAATAATGAAACATCCCTACCTGTTCCTGTTGGAACATAAGAATAACTAGGGAGCCGCGTCTGAAAACGTAGCCACGTTTGTAAATCTGAGAACGCCGTCTGTGCAAAGGATCCGAGTTAGTGCATTGAGGAAAAAGCCAGAGGGCAGCTTACAGATATCCTAAAGAAGCGGCAAAGCTCAACGCGTCACCGACAACTCCGCAGGTTGCCCACGGTCGTACAGTGGCCTCAGGATGTACTCGAACTGATTCTGGTTTAAGGTAGGTGTACAATGCCCTAATCTAGGTTAGCTCTTTGGCCAAAAAGAAAAAGATAACAAGAGCTACCATCCGGAATCTGGATCTGTCAGCTCCTTTTTGGCTCTTAGTAGGATGGGATCAGTTCCCAAATCGCGCTGATATTGGGCGTCGAGAGGCTCAAATACAATCTCTCGTGTATGCATTGGACGAGAAGATTCGCTGTGAAGGGTGATTCGATTGAGAATAGGTTTAAGGTCTCGAGAGAAGAACTCTCCGAACAGAGCAACCTCGTATAAGTGGGACGACATGATGGACGAGCTCACTGGAAGAACGGCTGGTCACGTTCCAAGTTGACGCGTCTCAGAGTCGTGGGAATGCGTTCGGATTCACTTCGAAAAAGTATACTGGAATGCAATGTCCGTATTTGCTTGGAATACTGTAGAGTAGAACTCAGAACTGGGTAAATCATCCACTCGTTGACTGTTCTTTACCCGGTTCCAAAATAGGCTTCGCTCCCTGATGAGGCCGTGTTCGGCATGAGCTACTAGTGCTATGTAGAACCCACAGCAGATTCTGAGAACACACTAGAGAGTTGTCCATTCACAAGGATGGTCACCAGGTGGTCTTAATCTCCGTTGGAGTGCACCGGCGCTCACACCGAGTGCCAGGATGTATGTAAGTATGAACCGGGTCTCCATAGGTAGGGGTATATATGCAACTACCAGTGCTAATTTCCGTGACGACAAAGACAGCCCAGATTCTGCAACAGGTGTCTACCAGGGGTTCACTGAGGGCCTGCGTTGCAGGGGCCGGTGCCACAGGGCATGGAGGAGTGATATATGTATGATAAAAAGGATAGATTGATGTGTTACCACTTTGAACTAGTGATGATAGAAATCCAGCGGTGATGGAATGATGGACAGGATCTGAATGAGTTAAGTAGAAAACAAGGCATTTAGACATCATACACGTGAGCATCGCATCCACAAGGGCATCGCCGCAAGCCCAAAGATGAAACAACAACTCGGGTAACCTTTTCCTGGTTGTCGACACTCCTTGTCATGAACGTCAACCTTCTCTATTCCACGTAACTATGAGTTCAAAGGACTCAGCATACTCCGGGCCAAGGGCAGCATATAAGCCTTCGGGTGGTGAGTCGCGTCGCATTCTGCCCTGCAGATGGGGGCCTTCAAGTACCTTTCATTCATTGTTTCATTCATAGCTCGTTCCGCACGCGCCGATCACTCTAGGCAACACGCAGATCACTCTAGACGTGATCCAGAGTCGTCTGAGAAGTCTAAACGGGACACAGACTACCTTCAGTACTACCAGTCTTCACTAGCAGATGGTCGCGATGATACTGATCGAGAATCATCCTCGAGTCGTTTAACAAGGCAGACCTCTAATGGCTCGACGTCACCATCAGATTATTCAGACTCCCAGAGCACCGAGTTCTCCACCACCGCGCCGCTCTCCATCACAAGCAAGGCCACTCGCCGTTCCAAGGCCCCTTCAGATGGCGGCTCTGACCGCAGGCGACTAGCAATAGTGCAAATGGACCCGTTGGACGACTCTCCGCCCAGAAAGCACAAGAATGGAGACGAGGTTCAGAGTACCACTATTCGTACACGTCGCGGCGTGGCTTCCAATTTGGCGGGACTTGCACTCGTTGCTCCGCCAGACGCAGCCCCTAATTCATACTCTCATTTGACTCCCCCGACCACTGCACCACCTGCCGCAGATCCTAACTCTCGCACCGCGATGCGTGAAAAGGCTCACTACAAGACCGTGTCGAATGTAACGAAGGTTGTGAATAACCCTGGTCATGAATTAACTCCGTCGGAACAGATCAAAGCTACAACCTTGAGAGACACGGTCACTGAACCTCGGGTCATTATCGACAGCGACGTGTTGACTCCACCTGGCGACCAGCGCAAACGACCTTCGCGATCACCATCTCCAGGTGGGGCTTCGGAAAGATCAGATCACACATACGGCCTGCTTTCTCCTGTCTCCAATGCGAGACCGGACATGACACGCGGGGACACGCAAAACTCATTCATCACCACTCCTGAAATCGGTGAAGAGAAGGAAATTGCTACTCGGGTTGCAGCACCTATCATTGTGAGCCTCGGCTCGGCTGGGCCGTTCCGAAGAAAGGAGGATAACACAAGTCGAAATGATTCCGTACCACAACACCCCATTTCCGCTCTCCCTCTTTCAACCCAGGACAATTCAGCGTATCTTCACTACGAACCAGGTGTGTTACCTCTCAGCTCTGACATGTGTTGTGTGATCTCATCTGTCACAATTCTTATAGGTGTGCATGCGACTGCTGGGCATTTACCAACTCTACCGCCACCTCGAGCCATGTTCAACATCGACATCAATTCCCCAGCCCCCCCTCGTCCGCCACGTCTTAACTCCCCTTTTGCTCGAACGAAGGGTGACATTGAAGCTGTCAAACAAGCCTTACAGCTACCGCCTTCCGTAACAGCCGCTCTTGCGTCAAGAGCGCCTAGATCGAATACTAACAACTACACCGATTCCCCAGAAAGTAAGGCGGCGTCCCCAGGCGACCCAGTGCCAGAGGTACATGCAACGTATGTGCTGTCTGTCCGACACTTCAAAGATTATCATGCATCAAGTTCTGATGTTCTATTTTCAGATCAACAAATACTTCAGATATACGCCATGTCAAGTCAGTACACAGGCGTGAAGGTGCCTTTTCTCCCTCCCCTTCCACATCTACGACGTCAACATCAACCCTGGATACTTCGTCTCAAATGGCCCCGCCATCCGATGTTGTACCGCCCCTCGCCCGTCAGCATGGCGACGTCAATTCTTCCGATGATACAAAATCCTTGAATGACCATACATCTCGCGACGATGACATTCCTCCAATTACTGTGATACAGCCCATGCAACTCATTCAAGAAGATCAGGAGGATACTGATGTTTCGACTGACGTGATATCATCTCCAGAACAACGACGAACATCCGATGGACTGTCAGCGAGAAGTAGATCTCGGTCACCGCCCAATCTTGATCACTCTGATAACACTCCCAGTCCCCCTCCCAAGAGCTTCCGGAATAGTTTGACATCTAACATAAAAAGGTTGTCTTCATCTCTTCCTCGCACACCTTCCCTTTCTTCCAAGTCACGACGGTCTAGCGGAACATACTATTCTTCCAGAACACCATCTCCTTCCATGCACACGATACCCCTCCCACCAACTCGCCCGAAGATTATTTCTGCATATCCACCAGCCATGTTTTACGCCGACATTACAGCACGGAAAACTTCCCATGAACGTTGCAGTCTATATGCACAGAAAATAAATGAATTGTACATGTACGACACTGGTCTTAGTGATTGGACCATTGAGACCAAACTACGAGGCACGTTCGATCCGTTTGTTGCCTCGTGTCTGCCATTAACGAGCCCAATAGCAAACAATAACCGGCCCACGATCGCTTTCTCGACGCATACATTCACGCCACAACCGAGACACACTTCCCGCTCTTCGATGATTTCCGAAGTAACGTTCCCTCGGCGCCCGGATGCCTCGACCGCGACCGATCTCACCGTCAAGACACAAGACCTGACACCCACAACTACGCCAGTCCTTCCATATCCCTCCCTCGCAAATCAGCGCATGTACCCCGCACGTTCGTCCTCGATCGCCAGCAGCCTTACTCCACCCAATTCCATACGTTCGCTTGCCACTTCAACTCCTAGTTCATCCAAAGCAAGTGGCGGCGGCTTTTTTGCTTCACTCGGCAGGAAGGCGAGCATGTCTTCTTCCAAGAAGCCAGGACTGCCTCAGATCTCCACTTCTTCGGGCCGGGTCCTTACCAAAAACCCTCCAGCGACTGCTGTTCCCCGCACCATCAACCTATCCAACAGCCCCGTGGTGCCGGGCGGTCCCCGCGCAATACCTAATCATCGCGCAGTCCGTTCGCAGACCCTCATGGCTACATCAAACTCCTTTTCATCGAATGCCCCGTCCCCTGATCGGAATGAGGCGCTGGGACGAAGACCGTCCTTGTTCGATCTCTCGTCCAGCCCCGAGCCGGTTCTGGACATTGTAGCAGATCCGGAGTTTGTGCGTCAAGTCGACAAGCTTGTACACCTACTCCCAGATGCGGATCGTGATGTTCTGGGGGGATATCTACGTCGCGCAGGTCAGGATATCTTGGCTATTGGCCAATACCTAGAAGATGAGAAGAACGGCACCATCAAGCCTCCCTAGGAATTGCCTCTCTGATTGCTCTGTACACATGCTATCTATTGGAATTTTCGCACTGACTTTCTGTTCTTTTTTTTTCGCTCTCCTTGCGCTCTCCTTGTTTGCAAGCACGTCCACACGCTTCCCATCCTATTCACTCGTATGATTATATCCTTCTGTTCATCACTCTCGTTCCTTATTGACACACTGACACACGACTTGTACGATCAACCACATCAAAAGCTACTGAAGAATCAAATAATAATACCTCTTATCATCCGCTTGTATTCGCTAGTCTGAACTTGTTACTGCTGACACGGCGAGTCATCGTGGTGCTGGGAAAACCTTTGCATTGGATGAGTGGGCGTTTGAGGTTGACAAAGGTTACACACCTTGAACAGTTTGGTGAATGGGACGGAATGCATGTTGAGGTGTCGAAGACCACCCGTGATTGGCGTGGCCACGGATGTTGTTATGGTTTGAAACGAGAATATTCTCAACCTCATTCGCGCTGTCAGATTGGTCAGTCGTCGATTGGTAAGACCGGTCGGTTGGTGCATTGAATGGCTGTCGATGTGACTTGTTCCGGGCATGGCCTTGGTGTGGCTGCGGGCCCCAAGTAGTATTTCCTTGTACTTGGGGTGCAAAGGGCATGGTCCGGTTCACAAGTGGCGTTCGTTGGACCTTGACAAGAATGCATAGTAAGCCACCAGTGGCAAGGAAAGGTCTCAACAGACCCCGCCGACTTCCATTCCACCTACAACAGCAGCTAGATTGACATTGTTCATACCAATGCCCATTCCGAATGTTCTTGATTGCTGCTGTCTTTGTTGATCGTCATTCGGATGGTGCCCGATTGCCAGTCCTGGTATATTCTCATGTCCACTGGGTTGCGGCGCAAGGAGGGCCTTGCGTTTGAATTTATCGAGCTGAAGCTACAGGTGGGTAATGATATTTAGGCATTATTCGTGGGGGTGAAACGTCGAACCTTCAGTTTCTGGTATTCCTTCTCTCGATCCCTAGACGCGTCCTGGAGTTCGCGAATTTTTCTCCGTTCTAGCTCGAGGTCTCTTTCGAGCTCTGAAGACGCTGTGTGAACCATGCACCGAATGACACAGATGCACTTACCGCCAGCCTTGCCGTTTAGGAGGGAGATTTCGCTGTTAGCTTGATCGGTAGGTTGAGAGTTAGTTTATGCTGAAGGTACAGGTGCCTCGCCTTCTCGGATAACATTTTCTAGCTGCTTTTGAAGTTGTACATTCTTGTCATTCAAATTACGCACGACAGCTTGCTGAAACGAACTAGAGGGAAAAGATCGAGGCTAGTCTCTGGGGTCCTATACGATAGAAAAAAGGTCTTGCTTTTCTTGGAAAATCTGATACTGCCAAAAAGAAATAGCTCTTAGAGCGATGGTTAGTTATTCATGTGCAGAACAATGCAATGTGTGTATAGTCACCGTGAACTAATCTCCAGAATGGTCGAAGGCGTCAGTCCAGATAAAACTGACTAAATGATGATTGTGATCAGTTCGAAATTGGAGTATATGCTAGCGCTGTATTACTGTTTTATAGTCGTTTGAAGGTTGAAGTGAGCAGACCTGGTGTGCAAGAGGCAATGAAGGGATCTTTGCGCGTCTTTTCATTGAGCACGCACAACAACATCATCCCTGATCAGCAGTCAAAGCACAGAAAATCGGATAGTGTTAAAAAATTACGGTTCTCCTAGAGCCGTGTCGCAAGCTAGCAGGAAGTCAGCTCTCCCAAGAATCTGAATGGGAAATAGGACATACCTGGGCAAAGACGAGCAGTACTGAACAATTCACTGGCACATTCGACTAATATCGACAAGCTATAGATTCAGAAGAGCAATGATCATGAAGGGCGCGGCCATACCGCAAAATATATGCGAGCCTAAGCTATCATGCGTCAGCAAATTTCAGCGTCAAAGTGCTCGACCACACACATGTTGTCTACCTCGTCAATGTGCCAGACATCGCCAATCAATCAACATTCTAGGGTAATATGTGGGAAGACGCACAACAACAGCTTTATCGTTAAGCGATCGTCGACATGTGAGCCGATTGCATTTGAGGTCGATGTCCATAGCCCTCTTTCTTGTAGGGCTGTGAGGCCCTTTCGGTGTTACCTGTCAGAAATATACAGTTACCGTTGAAATAAATGAGGGGGGAGCCGAGGGTAATGGAGGGGGGCGCCAAGATGGTCTATGAGCGTCATAATTTGAAGTTGAATGAAGGGGGCAATGTGACGCGTATATCACATGATCTGAGATGTTGATCACGTTGGTTGAAAGAGAATGAAATTTACGAGATGTGCCAGTCATACAGTGTTTATGTTATGTAGAAGGACATGCAGGAAATGAAGTCTATAGTGATGGGTTGTGAGGTACAGATTGTGGCGATGTTAAAAGCAGGAGGTATACAAAGGGTAAGGTACCAAGAAAGCAAATAGACCATACGAGAGAAGCAACGAAACTAGGTTGAAATCATGCCCGGATCTTCGTCGTTATTAAATAGTTCGGCGAAGATCTCCTTGCCTTCGGTAGGCAGTGCCGCCAGTTGTGTTTGGACGACAGAAGGATGATCTCGCGATGCTTTTATTCTCCGGATGCGTTCCTCGTTCCAAATTCGCTCCAGAGACTCTGAAAGGCTCTTGAGCCCAAACAGAAATCCCCGGTCGGGCTGATCAGGAAAGTGCGGGGGGAATCTGGCGTATAGAAGTCCGGATTCTGCATCGACTTCCGCTTGATATCCATTAGAACTTGTGAATACCTCGTGAGGTGCAAGGCTGTCCAGTTGGTCACGTGGAAGCCAATCCCTTCCAGTAGTAGTGTGGGCAAAGTCGACAATTCGAACATCAACTTCTCCACGTTTCTTGCGCCCATTCGAGCGTTTGGCGACAGACCCAGAAAGGAGGTCCTCGCTATGAGATCGGCGGAGGGTAGGCTCGTCAATCTTGCCACGCGCCTTCGATGAGCGGCGCTCCAGAGACTCCCCACGCTTGCTGCGGGGGTTCGGGTGCTCCAACATCGATGCACGGAACGTCTCCTGCGGTTCTCGATCACCATCGTAGATAAGAAGAATACTGCAGCCATAGAAGCGGAATCCCTTCAAACGATTGATGATGCGAGCCAATGCATACAACTTCTGTAGCAGAACGGGGATCTGATATACCAACATGCGTTGCCCATTGTGAAGAAATGATGCCAGTACAGCGTCAAAATCCTCAGAACGAATCTCTCGACCCGTGTATTTATCCTGAGTCGTGTATGACTCCGTGACCTGGTTCCATACCTTGTCAAACACGTTCAGCATCACCAAAGCGTTTGAGTTTACTATCAGAGCTCACCTGCATACCACAGACCCTAACCCCCAGGGAACGGCTAGTCGTTCTGTCACACTTCTTGCGTTGGCTTTTCTTTTTCGCAGTTGTCGCATCCATGCCGTATTGACGCGTGCCCATTTTAAGGTCCATGACGCATGGGTGTTTCAAGCGTCCAGTCAGATCTTCCATCAGAATAAAGTGGTTCTGGCGTGTGACAGGTGACTCTGGTGCACCAAACTCTGGCATGGCTTCTTCCTCATGGATCGGCATCGCAGAAGGGGGTTGGTGCGGTATGGGAGAGGGCGGGTGGTGGCCAGGGTGAAGCGAGTCGAGCGACCGCGAGCGACTCCGACGACGACTGATGGAAGGGTTAAATTCAGTCCCATCGGGAGGATCGAGGTCCATCTCAAACATGTCGACTATGCCCTTGCTACTTTCCTGTTGGAGTTCAAGGGCCTCGAACTTGTCCTGGGGGACGATAGAGTCACTGTGGACACGGCGTATAGGAGTGTCGCCATCCGAATGAACATCACGACTGTGAGTGTCACGGCGCACGAGCTTCTTCGTCCTTCGAACGCGATTCTTCAGCAACCTACTCGCTGGCCCATCGCCTTCACCATCTGCAGTATCCCCTTCGTCCTCAGTTCTCGCAGAACCTGGAAAACGCCCTCCAGTGCGCCGCCTGAAACGCCGCAAGACAGTGTTGAATACATGGTCCTTCAAGCGCGTGTTCACGACCGTCGAACCGGTCCCGCCGAACCATGGAGCATGCAGCGCTCTCAGGGGCTGTTCTGAATTGAAGGCTCGAATTTGAGGTCGGATCATCATCCCGTCCTCTGGTGAGCCATTTACCACGAAATTGCTAGCCTTCAATCTGTCCCCTAGGTCTGGCGGGAATGAACGGACGACCTGGTTGGGCGAATTGACGGGCGTCGGTGCATCGAGTTCAGACACGAAGGCGTAGTTCCCTAACGGGCTAGGTTTGCCTGAGGGCACAGAACTCGGGGTTGGGGTCGTAGAACCAAGATCGGGACTCGAGGCCGTGCCTGAGTTCAAGCAACTACGATGGAGCTGCCTTCGGGCGACGGCAGCAGACCCGCTCAGGCCAGAGTACGATAACGAGCGATTACGATTCCCCCCCAGCATCCATTCGGGTATTATATGCCTATTACGATCTAAAACAACTTCCGGCATTTCTGCTTCATCAGTGTCACTGTCATCATGATGTATGTGTGGACGACGTTGTCGTGGCGGGATGAGAATACTCGTGGGTGTGCGCGAGACACTTCCAGATATGCGTCTTATAGGTAGGTGGGACGATGGGGACGATGAACGGGGGAAGCTTGGAGATGGCTTCCGTGATCCATTAGTCCCTTTTGGAACGCGCCGATAACTGACAAGCATGACACCCAAATATCGAGGGATGAAATCTAGGAGTGGAGGAGCTTCTCGCTCCACTGCCTCGTAAAAGAGATTTTCGCGCGATACAAGGGGCTAACACGAGGAACAGCGAACAACACAGCATAAGTCCGATTCATATACAGAAACATTGAAGTTTGCGAACCTTGCACACCGCTTGTCTTGTAAATTTGTATATGGCGCTATGGCCACCAACCTGGTTGCGAAACGGACGAAGGGGAATATGAGGTAGAACTTCATGCGGGTCATGACGAAAATCCCGATCAGTTACTGGAAAATTCATACGGTCTCGGTGTCCATGTTTTGCATGCTTCAACGACAGATACGGATCTTCAGTGGATGAACCGTTCTCATCGGAGAGGGATGCGATGGGTGAGTGTGTAGACGTTGTAGATGTGGACGTTGTCATTGAAGCGGTTTCCCATGACTCATCGTCAGTGGAAAAATACGTTGAGGCTTCGGGAGAGATGGGGAAGTGGTCGATGGGAAGGAGGGAGGCGGAAGTTTGGATAGGGGTAGGGGATCTTGATTGACACGGAGAGGTCTGCCTTATTGGTAGTTGGGATGTAGAAGGTCGCGCTAACCGTGTTATTAGACTTGGTTCTGCTGGCGGTAGGGCGTATGATATCGAGGAAGCTCGACTAGAGGGAGATCGCGACGGAGAAGGCGATGGGGGGTAAGCACGCGAACGAGGGCGAGACAAAGGTGACGGTGGTTCATGGAACGTAGTATTGACGGACAAAGATAGATCAGACAAGGTGCTCATGTCCAATGTTTCATCTGCAGTTCGTTCACGCCGCCTCCCTCGTCCAGCTTCCTGTCTCGCTGTCGCTTCCTTCCTCCGCTGAGGCAACTCGCTTACACAGGGATCACGCGCTGAAGGCTTCCTTTCCTTCACCCGCGAATCATCTTCCCGCGTGCTATCTCGTGTCTTCACGCGCTCCAGGGCGGTCGAACTTCTCTCCCTCCTGACAGCAGCTGTCTCGCGGTCCGGCCATTCCGACCTCTTTACGAATTCAAACTGAGGCTTTGCTACCTGTCCAGGCTGCGAGGTAGACTGTTTTCGTGATCCGACCGAACCGTCAGTGCATCGGTAGGACGGCTCAGGGATGATCGTTTCGTCAGAGCCGGTTGTCTCCTTGAAAAGTTGTAATGTAGCAGCGACTTTGCGGCCTTTCCCCGCTGTGGGTGGGTGCGGGGGAATACTGCTGGGGCTAGATGGGCTAGACGACGAAGACGAAGCGGCCGAACTAGACCGTCGGATAGGTAGTCGAGCAGTTTTGGGAGAGGTGGGTGAAATGGTAAACTCGGAGGCGGTCGATGCCGAAGGCAGAGTTAAAGCGCGTTTCCCAGCCTTGCGTGGAGGCCGCTTGCTCGCAAAGGAGAGGTGAGCTGATTTCTCAGTGGCATAGCCGTCAGAGTCCGACGTAGATTCATCCGAACGTGCACGATGATGATGACTCGCACAAAAGGCTTGATTTGATGACAAAAGCTTGTTTGTGACATCGTTGGAGTCCGGCGAAAGAGTTTGGAAGCGAGGGGATGAAAGCGCAGTCGCAGTGCCGGAGCTGGGAGGTGAGAGGGGAAAGCGAAAGAAGGACTGTTTTAATTTCTTCAAATCTGAAGACAAGTGTGAACTGTCAGCGTCATGCTGATCCTCATACATAGCCTGAAGATATGCGAAGCGCCCAGTCGCCCTTTTCCACGACGCTGAGTCAGACGGTGAGCAGGAGAATAGAAAAGAATAAAAAAGGGGGGCTTACTGGAGGATTGTGAGGTTTATAACAAAGTCAAAAGCGGGGTGGCAGAATAGCGGCGACGTACAGGGCGACAAATGGGCCAGACAAGAAGTGGACGGCCGTTTTCGAAGCGGTGATATCACAAGAGCACCACGTGCAAGACCCGGAGCACTCCGCAATTTCATCCTCAGCAAACGTTCAACACACTCTTCGATCCATACATTCATTCCCTCGTTACCCTCTTGGGCGCCCCTCCATTAAGGCCTCTTTCCAGGACACAGCGCACGTTTGCGTCCGTTACTCGGTCCTATTAGCCCTTGGTCCCTGGCCTTACCCAACGTTTATCACCCAACAGAATCATGGGAGATCCACGGAATTGCTTCCCAATGGCCATAATGGCGTATAGTATAACCCCGCAAGGCGGCTCGGAAATGGGCGCAACTGCTGTCATATCCTTCGTCATCCCGGGGCTTGAAATCCTGCTCTAATCGATCATGTCCCTGTCTTTTGCCTTCCTTATCAAGCGCGTCTACCTTGATCTTCACGCCCTTTCGCTCGTTCGGCCTTTAAAACACCTCAGCGAATGCTTAACAACCACTTAATCTCCGGTAATCAACCTGCGTGTAAATCCGAAAGATTCATTCACGCCTTCGAAGCGACCCATGGGGTCCACAATCTTGAAGCGCCTCTCCGCCTCATGAGAGGGACATACTTGCTCAAAGAAGTCCTGTGCGTGAGCAGCTGGTCAAATGATGAGCTCCTGAGGCAGTGTGGATCATCGACTTACACTTAGCGCTTTTGGCTCGGATAGGTGTTCTGTCTGTCGTAGTGACTTGTTTTATTTCCTGTTGTCTTTTCCAATCTGTCTCCTTGCGCTCCATGATCACGGTGAAATATTTGGCCTACGTATGGAGCCAGTGATGGTTCTTGTTGCGTTATCTTCTCGGTTGAAATACGGCGGGGGTATTTTTGTTTTGTATACCGCCTATATATATTGATTGAATCACGGTTTCTGATACGGTGGCTATGGCTTGAAAGGGTGCATGGTCCTTGGACCTCCCTTTTGTTGTACCTTGAAATCTTATTTGCTACTGGTCATATGTGAGACAAATGAGTCAGTTGATAAGCGTGGGATTTTCTTGCGTATATAAACAGGTGCTTCTTCCAAAAACGTTTTCAAACCATCCCACCATAAAGACGTGTGCCAACTATTCCACGCAAAAAAAGAAAGCCTCTCTTCTCACTTCCGTCCAGAGTTTGATCTAAACAACCTCAATTTATTATGGCTTCTCAGGTTCAATCATTCATCCCGTTAGTGCCTTTGAACGAAGGCCTTGCCTCAACAATTGCAAGGGCTTCACCTCCAGCTCCGAGCATCGTTCATCATGTAACAAACGATGAGCGGGTCCTTTCGTGCATGTTATCAACAACCAAACTGTCTGACCCTTCAGGGTCAGGTCAACTTCCCTCACAAACCATGCAAGAGGTAAAGCAATTCAACTATTCACTAATTGTGGTCACAAGGCTCACTCACTTCTTCAGCCTCAAAGCTCAATACATATGTTCAGAGATGAATGTGATGTTTCAATATCCAGGCCTTCCTTTTCCCACAGCACATCTCCCACAAAGGCTATTGATAGCCCACCTCACTATTACATAGAAACAATATTGCAGGTTTCAAGGCAAGCTACCCTACATCTGTTGGGCAGTCCTGCTGCACCGTCGCCAGTGGTGTTCACTCTCCATAAGGAACTTGGTGTACCTTCTGCTTCACATTATCCTTTGGAATATGTCACACGGAGGAATCTTATGCAGAGGTTCCCAAATATGCACCCAGTCAGCACTCTTGTCAGCCGGCCTATACCACTACCCATTTTGAAGTCTGGAGGTGCAAGCACTGTAGACTCACCTACGAGGACCACTCCGCCGCATTTTACACCTGTGATTCGGCCACTTCCACTTCCAAAGCCCAAACTTAAAACAGGAGAAAAGAAACCCCCTGCTGTAGCACCAACACCAGTGGCAATCCAAAGTCCAGTCCACCATACCAACGACACAAGGGCCACTGCTGGTGACGAGCACCCGATCGGGAACGCCAAAGTAAAAACAGACACAAAGCGAAAGCGATCTGAGGAGAAAGATGATATACCAAACACGAAATTGCGACGCATTGCTTATGATGACGCGCTCCAAATCCACCAACAGGAGAAGGGGATTCAGTTTAGCGTCTCCAGAACGCCTGAGGCCCAGCAAAGAGTACGTTCGACACATCTCGACTCGGAACCACTGCACATACGGAAAGACAGCCGACCAGCATCGAGAGTTCAGGTCATTGGATGGAAAAATACAATCGACACACGAAATTACCTCTTGTCTACCGGAAAGCTGGATGTGGAGGACGAGGAGAAACTGGAGGAGGTCCTGATAAAACTTGATGAGGCGGTCTTGACAAGGGATCTTTTGAAGGAAGTCCCCCATGGGCCGCAACTTGTCGCTGCTGTAAAGAAAGTAATAAAGGGTATCGATGGGATGCAGTATCGGCGGAGAGTTACAGAAAAAGCAGCAAAAGTTTACAGATTATGGAAAAAATTGGGCTTCCTTTAGGTTCATAATTAATAGTGGCAAGGATTGAAATTGAATGGTGTGGAAGAGGAAAGGGCAAGAGTTTGATGACGAGGTTGATTATGTAAACAGTGCCACACTTATTAAGTCACCATCCCATTTGGCCTACAGCAGGGATTTCCGAAAATTTTACTACTATCTAGCTTGTACGTATTTAAGTTTGTACCAAGAATGTATATGTGAATCATCAACTTCAAGAACTGCATTTCTTACACAGACCTCCTACAGTGTGAGTGCTGGATCTTTCATTAGATAAAATTATGGGGTGAACTAACATTACAAGTCGTATGCGTGAACATTAAATGTTGTCCAGCAGAGGTGAGTGAAAATGAAAATAAAAGAAAGGCTCCGTCATATGACCAAAACTTCCTCAACTTTTCTCCGTTTCGCCGCTGGGCTCTCATCGTCAGAATCGTCAATTATTACGATTGGAGACCCCGGATCTGCTGGTGTAACGTCCATTGGAATAGGATCCGGAACAGATACACTCATGGTAAGTGGTGGTGGCGGTGGCGGTGGTGGCGGCGGCGGTGTTCCTCCTAGTGCAGTAGTAGCTTTCCTTTCGAGCGGGGCAGTCGTCAACGGAGGTCCTGCAGGATTTGCAGGAACATCAGGCTTCTTCCCAGCTCGTATTCGCTTCACACGGTTTCGTCCCTTCGCTCTCCGCTGCTTTAAGGCCTTCACCATATGGTCTTTGAGAACCTGTAAAGCCGCAATCATTCCCATCTTTTCCAAGCCCTCCAGAGTCTCCTTCGTAAGACCGCCGAACACGTCAGGGTCCAAGATAAGTTTCCTTTCGTGGAGAATCATGTACCCTTCCTTCGCGGAATTATGGGGGTGCGTAGGCGAATAGTCGGGATGTGTTGGTGGGATAGGTCCGAGGATAATCGGTAGGCTGACATCGGGAACAATATGGCTACCAGGCTGCGCTGTTGGTGGTGGCGCAGGCGGCAGTGGAGATTGTGCGGTAAGCGCGGTGGAAGTGGAAGGTACAGGAGGTGGAGATGCGGAAGTTATAGTTATGGGAGTTGGGGAGGTATGAGTGGCTCCATTTATGGTTGAAATTGGATGCATGGTCCATGCTGCATAGGGGTTCGGTGCACTTATCGGTGTACCTGTGTAGCCAGACGTGACAGCTGAAGGCTGTGGTATGGTCGTCATATGTGCATGATGAGTGGTAGGGTATGCGAACACCCCTGTTGTCGCAGGAGTTGGGGATGGAGCGGAAGTCGTAGTTGCTTTTGGAAGTGTCGAGGATACACAGGTAATTGCTGATGTGGTTGCTGGTGCGGCTGGTGGTACAGTGGATGTTGAGGAAGTTGAAATCTTCATGGGGAGTGGAGTGGATGTCAGTGGAGGCGGCAAAGGTGCTCCTTTGAGATCCCCCTTGACGCTTCGCTTGAGCGCAGGTTCCAAGGCTGCACTCTTATCTTTCTTCCTGCTTCGCGCAGGAGCATCCGTGCTATGAGAACCGCCAGCCGCAGCAGACTGTGCCATCTTCGTCTCCTGCTCTTCTAGCGATTGCGAATGGTCTGGATCAAGCTTCCAGAAGAACCCCTTTCCTCTATCACCACCACAACGTTCCAGTTTCTGGAATGCCTTACTTGACGATAGATTATGTCGAACAGAACTCTATGATGGCCGAACCATAAGCATCGTCCGCCGGAGAATTCAAGCGAGTAATGAACGAACCATCCAAGATGCATCTGAAAATCGATAGTACTCGTGATTATTCATAATCCAATTACAGATCTCCTGCAGAGTGGCCTTCTCGCCAATAGCTTTAATAGCCCTGTAGATGAGTTGAGCGTAGGTATAAGGCGGTTTGGGAGGCATGTCTTCCGGTTTCGGCTTGGGAGGAGCGTGCTGTTCGACATCTCCTTTTTTCCGTTTCTTCGATGCCGCGGTCTTGTTTGACTTTCCGATGGTGTTCGAATTTGGTAGCTGAGGCGATGTAAGCAAGGGACGTGGTTTGGACGGCGGTGGTGATATGGCGGCAATTTGAGGTTCTGGAGACGGTAGTGGAAGCTTGACCTTGACCTCTTAAGGCGGTGGCGGCGGCGGTGTATGTGAAGGCTGCGATGACGGAGGAGATATAGAAGTGATGTCGACAGAAGGTGAACGTTGTCGATTGGCGGACGATTGTGAGCTTGGAGACGGAGTGTCCTCTGGGGGAGCTGGCGGAGGAAGTTCGAAGTGGAACGTGCGTGAAGCAATTTGTATCTGGGACCTGCCAGTCGATGAATGAAAGACCAAGACACGAAGATAAGGATTACTACCTCTCCCCAAGGGGTGCCCGTGTTCCACTGCCAGACCAGACACCGTCAACCCAAGCTCCGTTGCGACCTATGACGGCAAGTACAAAGCGTTCCTCGTCTTGGTCATACTCTATCCTCGCGTGAAGTCGCGAAACGCTCTTAAGTGCGCCAAGATCCACATCGACTGATACAGGCTCTGCTGTAGATGATGTGGCAGCATTTGGGTTGGGAGCACAGCGTCTGCCGATAGTGACCGAGAGCGTCTGAATGTAGAAGGTAAAATGGGGAAAGACAAGGGAATAATAGGCAGAAATCTTGTCCTCCTGGGGGAAAGGAGTGTGCTCTGCCTTGACGACAACGGGTGTGCGGGGAGATGGAGAGCGAAATCGGGTATCCATAGTCAGAGCGGCGTGGCGTTGACGAGCTCAAAGGTTGAGTTGGGTCACTCATTTGCTAACTCTGAGGGCAACCCACCACGTGATGATCGGAGGTCAACGAAAATAATAATTATTTTAATTGTACCTCTTTCCATGGCCACTGCAGAAGTAACAATCGACGCGGCAAAGGGCGCCGTCAACAAGCTTGCAGACAAGGACGCCAACACAACAGACTCGGACATTCGCTATCTGGCTTATGGCGCCCGCCTCAGGACTGCCCTTCGTGCAGGCTCTCGGTACATCGCATATGTCTGTAGGGCCACAAATTACTCTTCGTGTCCCCGATATTGACCGGCGCGCGTAGACCAGTGATATTGGCGAGGCATTTCGCCCTGTAGTTCCCCCCTGGGTCGTGACTGCCGCATATGGAGTGTCCTGGCTGTATCTCTCAGGGTATGAATGGCACACGCCTTCATCAAACTAGTACTAATTTGTTGTAACCGTTCAGTGATGTGGGGTACGAGTCCTACAAGGCCTACCATCGTGGCCCGACACCCATAGAAGCTGTCAATTTCTCTGAACCCATGCGAATTGGAATTGCGGCCGTGCAACGCGCGACATTTCAGTCCATAGCGTCCATGTTTGTCTTCCATAATGACGCGAATGCTCGGCTTGATGGATTGACACACTGCACCAACTTTTCCTTTACAGGGCCTTACCTGCATTGACAATCCATACCGCTGTCGCTCAGGCAAAGAAAGCATTCAAGAATACCCAAAATGTTCGTCTCAGGACGTGGGGCCCAACTGCTACTGGCTTAGCTATCGTTCCCATCCTGCCATACCTCTTCGATCATCCCGTGGAGCACCTCACTGACCGTGCATTCGACTGGATCAGGGAGAAAAGCATCGAATCCAACAACAAAGATACTCCGAAGAGTAAGACAGAATTGTAATCGGCTGCTCGCCCCGATATCCTGATTCCTTTAGACGGATACACCTGCTATTTTGACCATAGAATCTAGATGAACTACTCAAGGATATCGCTAAAGTATGTTTTTAGTGTATTTGCCATCTTAATTACAAATGTCTTTTATACCTTAACGCAGACAACCCAGCCATTGAAAGACTTAAAATGCGAATAAGTATGGTAACTGAAAGCAAACTAGCGAGCAGGACGTATCCGTGACCAAGAAGTTAGAACCCTACAAATTTGTTCTTCCCAAAGCAAGCGGAATGGAGCTAATACTGCTGGGAGGGATCAACCCGACCTCAGTGACGACAGCAGTGATAGACGAAGGGGGTGTTAAGTCGTAAAGCGGATTTAACGCTTCAAGATTTGATGTCGTTGAAGGAAGAGGTGAATGTTTTGTGGGTGTCGAGAATGTTGCGGGTGCTAGAAGGCGGTCAGTAAAAGCAGAGACATAATAACATCCCAACTTGCCCAGCTCATTCTTGCCGAAGCCATCAAGCATTACACCTTCGCTAAATTTGTATGTCTCGCAGCACACCATGACAGGAACGGAATGGCCCTTTGCAATCATTGCCACAAGTGCTGTGCCTGCGCGGGAGTAAACCGCTCCATTTGCACTTAATGAGTGGGCGCCAAGGAGGACAGTGGTAACTTCCGTCATGAGTGACGGCAATGCGGGGAGAAGTGCATATGTGCATGGTACTGGTGGATTGGCATTAGTCAGAGTTCTTAGGAGTGCTTTGCCTGTGAGAAAAGTCAGCATGAAATCAAGCTTATGAGTGATAAAAAGCACACCTTCCAAAAGTGGGCGTGAATCGACCACGATAACGGAAAAACGCTTCCCCTCCTCATGTGCATTCAGCAAGATCTTCTCCACAATCGAAGATCTAAAGGAAGTATTGATAATCGTGAACTATACATATGACTACTGCAACGAACCTTGCATAGGTAAGGATTACATCGCCATCATTGATTTTCTTGCCTGCAAGCTCCTGAATAACTTCATCAGCGATGATAATCCTTTCCCGAATATATTTGTCGATTTTATTGCACAAAGCATCCTTTGCCTGAAGACGCCGCGAGGTGAGTGGCGTTAATAAAATAAAAGATAAAGCGACATACGTCTTGCTCGATCATGTCTATGTCTGATCCACTGATCTCCAATTTCAGCTGCCTGATCGCGTTCCCCATCGTCACGGACATGGGGCGCGCAGCAACGAGGTGTGTTATCTGAGGTGATAGATGTGTCATAAGATGTCTGGAAAGCGTGCTGTGCGAAGGTGTTGTGTAGTCTTGAATGACCTAGAGAAAACGGCATTGGATCTCTGTTGACCATTTTGGAACAAAGGCAACGCACAGTTTTGAAAGCATTCAGCGTGGCGATGCACCTTGCGTTTGATCCACATATGCGGAACTCTGAGAAAAGGAGCCCAAGGCGGATTATAGCAGGATGGATGTCGCCTTTGATCGCGTGCCCGACTGGTTTCGGGAGTCCAAAGTGTGAAAATATCCGTAGACCCCGAGAAACTGCTACACTGTCATCCACTGCGGTAGAAGAGCCTGTGGCGGCTTCTTTTGCAGATGAAGATTTTGCAGCCCCACTACCACTCGCATCTGCGAATTTCTTTTGTGATGGTGTCGATGGGGCTTTCGGCGGCTTTGTTTGTGAAGACTCTTTCCCGCCACCACCTCCGGGTTGAGCCGATTTTTGTGCCAGTTTGGCCGCACGCTGGCGCTCCTGCAGCTCTCGTCGCTCGGCTTTGGTCATATTCTTCTGTGATGGCTGGGAAGATTTGGCCCCTGGTGGCGCTTCGACCTTGATTGGGACAGGCATTGAGGGTGATCGAATGGTAAAATCTGAAGATCGCGTGCGTATAAGAGTGCGTGAGTAGTTAAGCAAGTTTGAGGGCGTTAGGTAGCCTTGTTCGTCTTGACTGAATGAAGGGTTGGTTTAAGGGTCACCGAGTCAGATTCAAAGTGACATAAGGTCACGTGCATGTATCACAAATATGTAGTAGCAAAGGTTTCGTCCCAGGCTCCGAGTCCAACCCTCACGACAACCACGACAGCGACCGCCAACAGTGGTCAACGCCCACGAGTCGTCTCTGTTATTTCTTGTAATCTTATTTCTGCTTAATCATGGTAAATTTACTCTCTTTCAACGCTTTTCACAGACGCTCACTCACAGTCTCACAGGGTGTACCCGCACTTTTCCGCTGGCTCAGCAAAAAATACCCTAAAATTAGTGCGTCTTTTTAATAACAGTTTAAATATCGCCGGAATAACTGATATTTATATTTTAGTCTATCCCGTTGAAGAAGAAGAGGAAATACATGTCCCAGATGAAGATGGCACTTCAGTGACAATTCCAGTCAGCATGGCGCAACCTAACCCAAATGGAACGGAGTTTGACAACCTATATCTTGATATGAATGGAATAGTGAGTCTGTAAACCCTCTTAAGTCTTTTGGAACGCTGGACGATAATTTTACATAGGTTCATCCTTGTACACACCCGGAAGGAAAGGTAAGAAGCATATCAAAGTGCGATTGTAAAATCGCTCATTATTGTATTGTAGCCTGCTCCTGAAACGGAGGAAGAAATGATGGTGGAGGTATTCAAGTATACTGAGCGGGTAGTGAACATGATTCGTCCCCGCAAACTTTTGTTCATGGCAATTGGTGAGACAATCTTGTGACGCTTTGTACCCATTTCACTGACAGATCCTTCTAGATGGAGTCGCACCTCGTGCGAAGATGAATCAGCAACGTTCTCGCCGTTTTCGTTCCGCACAGGAGGCGAAAGACAAGGAGGATGCTCGAAAAGAATCCGTTGCCCTTTGGGAAGGTTGGTCACTTAGAATTCAATTTTAATTTCATCTATTAATGCTTATTCCCGTTAGCTATGGGCAAAGAAGTGAGCGAAGAAGAGAAAAACAAGGTTTCATGGGACTCCAATGCTATCACACCTGGAACACCTTTCATGACCCTGCTCGCCTCGTCTCTTCGCTACTGGGTGGTCAAGAAGATGAACACTGACCCTGGGTGGAAAACGGCGAGTTTTTCATGGATGTCTAATAATCTCGTTCTTATATAGTTGGTAGATGCAAGTAATCATATCTGACGCCAGTGTTCCTGGAGAAGGAGAGCACAAAATCATGGACTTCATTAGACGTCAGCGTACTAATCCTGGACACGATCCTAATACTTGTCACGTTATCTATGGCCTAGTATGCTCTCGATTATTTTTGTGATGCTTTTAGATGCTGAAAGTTTTTACTAGGATGCCGACCTCATCATGTTAGCTTTAGCAACTCATGAGCCTCATTTCAGGGTACTTCGAGAGGACGTTTTTGCGAACGATACTAGTCCTAGCGCTTGCCGAATGTGTGGCCAAGAGGGTCATTATGCTGCTCAATGTACTGGCACTAAAGCTGAAATCCAGAAAAAGCCACCAGCAGAGAAAAAACCTTTCATTTTCCTTGATGTCGCTATTCTACGCGAATACCTGGAAGTTGAACTTAATGTTACTCAGACATCCTTCCCGTTCTCCTTGGAGCAAGCTATTGATGACTGGGTGCTCCTTATCTTCTTTGTCGGCAATGATTTCCTTCCCCATCTCCCCTCACTTGAGATTCGCGAGGGCGCAATTGATACTCTCCTCAAGATTTGGAAACAAGAACTTCCCAGAATGGGTGGTTATCTGACCTCGCATGGCCAACTGGAGCTGTCAAGAGCGCAGATCATTCTTGATGGTTTGGCGAAAAGAGAAGACGAGATCTTTCGAAAGCGTCGCGAAGGTCTGTCTTACCCTCTGTTCATGCCGCTGTCCCTGTTCCCGGCCACTTGCCTTTTTCTCAAGATAAGATAAATCATTGACATGAGCATTTTTTGTTGATTGTAGCTGAAGAGCGACAGGATCAAAATGCGAAACGGCGTAAGTTGGAGCAGCAGAACAATAAAGCTGGTTTTACTACTGGCCCTTCGGGCACACTGGGTCTGACTGTAAATCCTACCAATCCATCGCATACATCGTCCTCTGCCCCAGCTGCCCACCCATCTCTCCCACAACGTCCCACGTACGATTTTGCCGCGAAAGCAGATTCTATTGGTTTGGGTGCTGCACCGACCGCACAATCGGTTCAAAATGCCCCTACAGCCGCTCAAGCACTGGCTGGATCGAATCGTGATATTGTTGCGAACCGTCGTGCGATCCGTATGGCGAATTTGAGTGCTGCCGAGGTTCTGAAGGCGGAAATGTCTGGTCTCGTTCCTGTAAAGCCCCTTCCCGCGAAACCCCCCTCCCCTTCTAAACCTGTTGTACCTATGGCAACCCTTGAAGCTGCCCCCATGAGCATCAGCCTTGCAACGACGAGCGTTAATCCTATCGCAGATGATGAAGTGCCTGGTTTCGGCAACCATCGCAATGCTGTGACTGCCGCTCAGCCCCAGTCGCAGAATAGTGGAATGGCAGTAGATGCAAGCGCCGCAGACGCAGATGCAGATGCGGACGGCGAATCCGATCCTGACGCTTTAATGAATGCGACTAATGATGTTGATCATGCTGCGGGCGTGAAGCGCAAGTTCGACGAAGGTCCAGCTGCTCCAGACGAATCAACTGATGAAGTTGTGACTGTTGAAGAAGACGACGATGCTCCACCTGATGCAGCCGCTCCTCCAGCTTTGAAAGTCAACTCCAACGGAACAGTAGAGCAAGAAGACACCGTCAAGTGCGTTGTTTTCTATCTAATAGACCAACAAAACTTACATATACACAGATTATGGGAGCCTGGATACAAGGAGCGTTATTACAGACAAAAATTCGGCGTCGAATTAACAGATACAGAGTTCAGGAAAGGGTATGTGCCAGTGTTAACCTGCCATTTGCAATATTGTTTGACTTGTCCTGTTAGTATCACAAAAGCATATGTTGAAGGCCTCTCTTGGGTCCTCCAATACTATTACCAGGGTGTAAGTATTTCCCACCTATATGAACTATCTTTCTCAAACTACTGGTAGACGCCATCCTGGCAATGGTACTATCCCTACCACTTTGCCCCCTTTGCCGCCGATTTCGAAGAAGTCGACAAGATGAACTTGAAATTCGTGCTCGGGCAACCATTTAAGCCTTTTGAGCAACTGATGGGTGTCTTCCCTGCGGCCAGGTTTGTTCTGCTTAACTTGGTAAATGGCCTTTGGTCTGACCAGACTTTCTTTCAGCCGAAAACATATTCCATCCGTTTTTCATTCTTTAATGACAGCGGAGGAATCCCCCATCATTGACTTCTATCCTCCAACATTTGAAATTGACATGAACGGAAAGAAAATGGCCTGGCAGGGCGTCGCACTCCTTCCTTTCATCGACCCAAAACGTCTTTTGGACGCGATGGCAGCAGAGTACCCGAATCTTACTGAGGAAGAGGTCAAACGCAACAAATGGGGGAACGATGTCATATTTGCGTCTGATGAACATCCTATCTATCCATCCTACGAAGAGTTGTACGGAAAGCGCAAGAGTCAGGATGTAAGATATTTTGTTCTACCATTTTCGTACTCTACTCAACCTTTCGCTACAGCCTGTACCTATAGACCCGAGACTGAGCGGCGGCATCAGTGGGTCTGTGTCGAGGAATCCAGATTGTATTCCTGGATCCACTTACTACTGCCCATTCGAGATGGACGGTCTTCCCGATATCCAGAATGATCGGTCTTTGTCGGCGGTGTACTTCTTCCCGAAACAGCTCACTCCTCACCGATCTGTCATGCTTCCGGGCGTGAAGAAAACGGCACGAATCTTGACCTCCGCTGACCTCGAAATTACAAGGAACGGTGGCCGTGGGCGAGGGCGAGGGCGAGGTGGTTGGTCGAATGAGGGCGCCAATGGACGGTCGGGCAACTGGGCTGCTGGAGGTGCCGATCGAAGGGGAAATGACCCTTTCCACACACGGTCCAACAACTATGGGCAAAATTCACAGAACTCGTACGGGAACCCTCGAGGTGGAAGCGGAGGAGGCCGTGGATATGACAACCGAGGTGGAGGCTATCAACAATCTTCACGACCACCGTATCAGGCTCCCCCTCAGCAACAGCAGTATGGTGGCTATGGCGCTCCCCCCGCTCAAAACTATGGGGGATACAACTCAGGAAGGGGCGGGCCTTCATCTAGGGGCGGACCACCGCCTAATTACGGAGGCTATGGTGGCTATGGTGGAGGATATGGGGCAAGCGGAGGTGGGAGCGGGGGTGGATATGGAAATGGAAGCTATGGTGGAGGACAAGGTAGTTATGATGGTTACGGTGGTTATGGCGTAAATGGAGGAGGCGGAAGTGGCGGAGGTTATGGCGGTTACCAGGCGGGGAATAACGCCCTGGCATATCAAGGAAACAGCCGAGGAGGTGCCCCGTACAATCCTGGACGTGGACGAGGAAGGGGCTGGTAAATTGTACTATTTAGTCTTCGCAGTAATCTATACATGTACAGCATCATATCAATCTGGTCATGATCAAAACCTTTTAATCAAGTTCTCAAGGAAATGGATGTACATTATCAACAGTAGACCGGAAGCATGAAAAAGGCATAATGTGAGTTCGTGTCACATCCGTATAATTATGGAACAAACTGGTATTTAGTAATGGCCATGGCCTCCTCCATACGAGCCTCCTGACGGGTATCCTGCGTTGCTTGGGTAACCTCCTCTTCGAAGATGCATCGGAACAACATAGGTCAAATACAGTGCGTATTTGCGTGCTCTGATCGCTTCTCGACGTTTGCGATGTCTCTCTTTGCGCCTTTTCCTCCTTTCCGCTTCACGAGCACGCTTCGCCTCTGTGCGACGGCGCCCCTCGGCAAATACCTCTGTCAGCTGCTGGTGAGGGTCACCGTAATGCTGATATCTCCCTCCGCCATATTCCAGATCCGAGTCGGGATTGTCACTCTGTTCCTCTTCGGAGGAGATGTAGTCATCCGGCTCGTCAAAGTACGGTAGATCACTTTCGATCCTTTCCTTCTGGTGGCCAGTGAGGCGCTGGCGGCCTCTGACAAGGACTAGTTCTGCGCCGCGGGTCCAGAAGAACGATTCGTTCCAAAGCTCAATGAGGTCAATGATGATAGTCGAGCGTGAACTTGGAGGCACGCCAGGCTCGGGTTCTGGAATAGGCAGTTTGCCGGCCCATGCTAGAGTGATGTCCTGTGGAACAGCCAAATCAGTGACACACCCAATCCTGGATGATAAATTCGAATACCGTCATCAAACGAAGCCAGTCTGGGTCCAGAACATCGTGGGCATTGAGCACAGGCGGCATCCTTGGTAGCTCAAACCAGAATTTCTCCATGTCTTGAATTTTCATGATGTCAAAGGGTGTGAAGGGATGAGACCCATTGACGGGACGCGAGAAGCCCTCTGGTGCAGCCAGCTGGCGGGAGGCAGGGCTATGAGCTGGTGGAATATTCGGAGACGAGCCTGCATGCGTCATGCCTACTGTACTGGACGAATATGGACCGAGAGGTGGAGGGCCTTGAGGCATGGGAGACATCCTTGCCCGATCTTGGGGAAGGATGGGCTGCCCTTCCATGACATGTCCCCGAGGGTAAACAACGGATGTTCCTCCCGGTGGGCCTCCGAATGGGGTCGTCGAACGTGAAATTGGGTCAGGGGCACGGTTCGGCGACGTTGAGTAGGAATTATATGGGGCTCCGGTAGGAGCGGGGGGAACGAATGGCATTGGGGAAACGCGGCCAGTGGATGAAATGGATGAGCTGGGGTGATGGCCTGCGGAGGAGTAAGGCCTCCCAGTATTGTAAGCTCCAGACGCAGTCGATGCGCCATAGGGTCCAGCGGTGGCGCGGCCATCTTGTCTGACTCCAGGATGAGGGCTAATAGAACGTGGCACGTCTATGGGCTCATTCGTGCTGTATTTTCGTGGCCGAGGTGCATGGGTGCTGACTTTTTCGGCAGGGTAGGTTGAGCCGCGATCACGAACGTCGAGGTCTCCCATCTTGCGATCGAGTTCAGAATGGTCACCACCTGCTGTGTACCCGGAATAAGGGCTTCGGGAGTACTGAGAGCCTGATCCAGAAGTGGGGAAGGTATACCCTGCGCCTGGAGGCTGTGGGGATGCATTGAAGCTGTTGCGACGTTCACGAGCTTGGGCATCTCTTTCGCGCGCTTTGCGAAGATCGTCTTCTAGCTCTCGATTACGCTTGGCTTCAGCTTCGCCTTGTCGACGCCTGTCATCGCCACGCCTGCGGGTAGAAGAAGACAATGAGCAAAAGGTACATTCAGAGTTTCACGCCCCATTGATTCGACTTACCACTGATTATCTCCTGACAGTCCGCCACCAGGACGCCAGGAGGCTTCGAAGCGCTGAAGAAAACTCGTATGTGAATTGAAGTTCAAAGAGCGACATCATTTGCTTACTGCATCAGCCGGTCGTGCCCCAGGTGGAAGATGCGTTGTTTTATCAGTTGGGACCCACTGGATCCCACTGAAAACGTCTTCATTGACTTTATAACTAAGAAGAAGTCAACGATCAAACTGATCAGTCCTGTACGGGGTGTCGGTGGCGGAACTCACCTGGCAGCAACCGCCCTAAGCAAGATCAACATATAGATCTTACACGATAGGCAGGAGATTGAAGTACGTACTTGTACAAGCTATAGACTGGTCGGCCGTCAGGGCCAGTCGAGACGGTGTAAGTAATATCGCCTGGACCTGCAGGAGTCTCATCCTGTGGAGGGGCGGGAGAGTAGGAGCGCTGATAGTTGAGCACGTCGGGTGGAGGAGGTTGATAGTAAGGTGATGTAGATCTATACGGAGAGGCAGATCGATGCATGGCTGCAGTTTGTCTCTGGGAGGGAGGGAAGTGGGTGCCTATGTATATTAAACCCACAGCCCTTGGCCCAGGTGGAAACAGAAAATAGCGAACGGCTGTTGAAGGGCGTTCCTATCGAACTTGCATCAAGTTGATTAGATTACGCCGAAAGTGTGTGTGGGAGATCGGTTCCCACCTCTAGGAACGCATTAAATAAAATAAAGTACAGTAGGTATATCATCCAAATCGCCAGTATATCAAAATGATTACAAGTAGCCCAACCGCACCCAATGGCGCGTATTGGCGTAGCATCGCGTTGAAATTGATGTTTCTCGCTGCTTTACGATACTTTTCGGATTCGGAACGTAGTGACGTCGATAAGTGCGACATGCCTGCAGGGTTCTGTCAGTAGACAAGATGAGGGCCGTGGATTGCCACGTACGATCCAGCGAGTCTCCGCGCCACAGCAGCTCCTCCATGTTCTTTGTCATTATCCGCGTCACGTCTTGTAGGTCGTCATTGAGTCTATCGAGGCCAGATGATGCAGTCGCCGTTCGTGTGTCTCGGTATAGCCGAGCGGTCTTTGACATAAAAGTGTCTGCACCGGAATAAGAGTTTACTTCTGCTTGAAAGGTGTGGCAACGTACCGAACCCGACAAACGCGTAGGGTTTACGAACGGTTTCGACCTTGGGGCCATACGTTGTTGCAAACTCCTTCGATAGCTCGTCCAAATACGAGAAAGCAAGCTTCCGAGGGTAAGATTTATCTGTTATGGTAAGGAAGACGACGTTCTCCGATATGAGGTAGCTGAAGAGACGGTTCAGCGTAAACCTAAGCTGGTACTTTGATATACGAACTGCAATGTATATTGGCCACTCTCGATCGAGCACCGTGGTTCAGAGTTGGGGGTAATGCGTCGGAATATCAGTTTAGATTGCTGCTTGTGTTCCTGGAGGGATTGTTCGGTCTGAACGAACGACACGTCAAATTATATGGATTAACAAGTTTGACGGTTTAGCAACGTACCTGCTCATCATCTACGCTTGCGGCCAGAGGCAGGGCGTCTGAGGCCCGAACGATAATAGTTGAGCGGACCATGAGAGTAGAAGGAGAAGGAGCAGTGGTCGAGCACGATGGTTTCAAGACTTGGGTTGTGCACGTGCTTCTACGTGGAGAGAGTTCTGATTAAGCGGTCCGTTTATGGTAACTCACTGTAAGGAGGCATATGTTTATGGGCAGCTGAGATGGGCCTGTTTAAAGGGACGTAGCCGTTTAACCGTTGACCACCATCATGCCCCCATCTAAGCTGTTTGACGTCGATACCCAGGTGCGCCCAAGCATCTTGCACCACTCAATCATCACTCACAAACGGCTTCTAGCTCACCTTTTACGGCGCTTACCACTCTAACAAGACCAATGTCCTTATACACATCGTATTCGTACCTGTCTTGCTATGGTACTCCCTGTTTCACCCGCCGATCTTCTTGTATGTTGACGCCATTCATATCCAGGACGTTTCAGGTTATGGCCTCCGATTTGCCAGTTCCATCGTTCGTGCCTGATGTACACCACCGGTTCAACGACTATCTGTCCTTCGACCTGAGCATCTCTGCTATCCATGCTGGCCTCTACCTCGCTTATTACTTTATTCTCGAGCCTATAGCTGCCGTATGTCTTCCATTACATGGCCCATGTACCTCCTATCGACACCTGCGCAGATCCTGTATGCGCCTCAATTGGCGCTGTCGCTTTTGACCGCCACTTCTTACGCTGCAGGCTCTGGACACATATCTACAGCCGCTCTGATCCATGTCGTGTCATGGATCGCCCAATTTCTTGGCCATGGTCTCGCAGAAAAGCGTGCTCCAGCACTTCTTGATAATTTGGTCGGTGGTACGTTTGAACCCCTAGCATCTCTCTCGAAACATTGGCACTGATGTCCACGCGTCAAAGCCGTCGTACTCGCACCGTTTTTCGTACACCTGGAGATTCTCTTCGCACTGGGCTACAGACCAGAAATGCACAAACGCATCAACAATGAGATCGGCAAGGAAATCACGAAGATCCGGAAGGCGCAAGGTGACAAGAAACGGGCAGAAGCAGCGAAGTCGTCGTGAAAACCACGCACAAATCGGATATTCTTGGGCTACTTGATCATATTACAGCTTATCGACATTTCACGGCTATCATCATCTAATTTGTTGTCGGCCCAGTTGTCTGGTGCATTAATGAAGATAATTTCGTGCCATGCATATATGGATCGATTTAACCTCAGCCTGTTGGTGAATCCCTTGAAACAGAGATATACGACAAAGAGTCAATGCTGGTATTACAGTAAAGCAAAATCGTTGCGACGATCATTTAGTCAAACTCTG
The DNA here is from genome assembly GCA_018855915.1 of Tephrocybe sp. NHM501043. Lineage (NCBI taxonomy): Eukaryota > Fungi > Basidiomycota > Agaricomycetes > Agaricales > Lyophyllaceae > Tephrocybe > Tephrocybe sp. NHM501043. The sequence goes on from JABCKO010015848.1 coordinate 74,367, forward strand.
AGGAGGAGGAAGGAGCGGTTCCCCGATTGGCGTGACGTAGGCGGAGGTGAGACCACCATCAACCTTGAGGTCAGTTCCCTGCAAAGGAAATGGCGAGTCGTAATTAGAAACCCCTACATTCTGTAAAAGAACAAACCGTCATGTAGCTGCTGTCATCGCTGGCAACTACAAAGAAGAGAGTCAGTCACCGATGGCCATGAGCATTTAGCAAGAAGACTTACGAAAGAGAGCAGCCTTGGCGAGCTCAACGGCTTCACCGAATCGGCCCATGGGCAGATGGACCAGCCGGCGCTCACGCTTCTCATCGGTGTCCAAGAAGTCCATAAGGAGAGCTGCGGAGGTTTAGACATAATAGCGGACCCCATTTAGAATCTTACGGGTTTTCAGCGGACCCCTGCCAGTGCACGAGATGTTAGAAGAGATCAAAATTCCATGGAAATACTTACGGGCAGAGAGAATTGATACGAATGCCTTCCCGGGCATGGACGATGGCGAGCTCGCGGGTCATCGCCAGAACAGCCCCCTATAGAAGGTAATTGAGTGGGAATACGACTCCCAGTGTGATCCTCGGCCTACCTTGGAAGCGGTATCTGCACAACATCAGTTGACGTCGACGTGCACGTACGGTGACCGTAAGAGCTACGTACATGCTAATTGGGGAGTCGCAGCTCCGACTAATGCCACGAAACTTGCAGTGTTAATGATGCTTCCTCCTGTGTGGAGTCCCTTGGATTCGTCCGTTGAATTGTTGCGCATTGCGAGTATGGCATACTTGCAGCCCCACCAGACACCCTTGAGATTGATTTGCATGGTCAGGTCCCAGATGCGCTCCTCTGTGTTGAGGGCATTGTCATCCTCGGGGTGCATAATACCTGCAACAGATATTCAGCCAATCCGTGCCTATACACCGTCATAAGGAGAGGGATCCAAGCTAACCAGCATTGTTAAACTATGCGAAGCTTGAGCAGTACCTCGCTAGAGATAATGCAAGAGACCTCACCATAACATCGAGGCGACCGAACTCCTTCACAGCTGTATCGACGGCGTTCTTTACTTCGTCTTCCTTGCTAACATCGGCCTTGATCGCGATGGCCTTGATGTTGGGGTACCGCTTGCTGATCAGTACAGCGCCAGCTTCCGCGGCTTCGAGCCTGTTGTCGACTAGCAGAACATTCGCACCCTCTTGAGCAAACAAGATCGACGACTCAAGCCCAATTCCACTGTACAGATCCTATAAGGAGCCATTCCACGATGCCCCACAGACGCACTCACGATCCGCCACCAGTGATCAGTGCAACCTAGAGGAGGACCATTAATCAGGGCCAACGCATTTATTAGTGTACGAGACGCGCCTTGTGTGCTAGTCTTCCTGACATTGTACTTAGGGGTGAGGGGTTGGAAAAGTCAGATGGATGTTATAACCAAGGTAGTTCCTCGTTATCAAGACCGAAGACTAGAGCTCAAAAGCAAGTTCCGAGAGCAATCTGAGATAAGATTAAGAAGTGTGACAACATTGACACGTGAACTTCTGGTAATTGGTCACGGCGCGTTTTGGCTAGCTTGCGCCAAAGTTGCTCAGGAATCAGATAGGGTCAATAGTAGTGAATCCGCATTTCATATAGTGAAGCTATCTCAACGATAGTGGGAAATCGTCAGGGTAGCTTCCGTCTCCAGTCCCAAACATATCACGAAACTCTTTAACCACGTCCGGTAAAGAACTAGGATATGGTATCGGATCCTGCAATGGCAGTGACGGAGATATTCTAGGAATAGATGTGCTCCTCTGAGCAAGGGATTCCGGCTGAGCAGCGGGGAAAGGGCTATTTTCATCACCTGATTCTTCTTCTGTGGCAGAACCTGGTTCTTGATCCTTAGAAAGATTATAAAATTCAGCAGGTGTTTCCTCGACAAGGACTTGTGTAGATGATCCCTGTACCGAAGAAAATGAAGACCACGTGTGCAAGTCCAAACAATTGAGAGATGATGGCCTGGGGGACACTATCAGCGATTGTTCACTTTAAAATCGGTAAACACGTACTCAGTTTTCCCATGGGGAGACCGATTGTCCGACGTCTCATTAGATTCGCCAAGCTCTTTCTCAATCTGACTTTGAGAACTGGGAACGATTTCATCTGAAAGGATTGGGTCATCTGATAATGAAGGCCATGACGGATAGGACGTCCTTGTCCGGCTCTTGCGAGGGGAGGCATGAAGCGGTAGCACAAGCTGGCTTTGAGAGGATAGAACATATTCATGACCGTCATCGATTTCGATTAGCGAGGTTTCGACGCTATTCAGGTTCAATCTAGGAAGCTTAGTGAACGTTGACATGTCTCTGGCATGGCTTTGAGAACCACAATCATCATTGCTTGGATTATCTGGCAGGCGGTTGCCAGGCAGTAGAGGCACAAGAAAGAGGGAGGTGTGTCGAGGGGTCGGTGGATCGGGGTGATCTCCTAGCGTAGTAGAGGAGTCGAAGATGCCGTCAACTTGTGACTGAGATGAAGGTACAAACTGCTGAGAAAACATCGGCGATGGGGATGGTTCATAGTCATAGTAGTCTTCCCACTGTCCTTCCCGGATAGACATTGGTGGTTCATACTCTGAAGATTCTGGATATGTAGATGGTGATTGAAATATTTGAGATGAGGATAAACGTTCCTTGGGAGGGGTTAGACACCGCTCGCGATTGGGAAACGATGCCTGACTTCGAGATTGGTAAGGGGCCGCACGAGGCATAGTGACGGGTGTTGGGAGATAAGTTGTACTTCGCGAAGCCGAATGCAGTGACGGTTTGGTGAAAGGTGGAAATGAAGGACCTGGAGCGTCATCTGGTTCTTGTATGTGGTTGGAACCAAGCAACGAACGCGTCGCATGCGCTGGAAATAAGCCTCTAGTCATTGTTGGGGTCTGGAGCGGATTGGGTTGTCGAGGAGAAAGTGTTCCTGAAAACTTGACGCGTGATAGACCTTCGACTGGGGATGAACTTCCCACAGGAGAGGCAGAACGTTCGATACCCTGCGATGTCGATTTTCTTCCAAGTTGAACGCGAGAGTTGTCCCTGTTACTTGGCCCAGACTTATTCTTCCCTTCGTTGGAGAAGGTGAGTTTTTGTTGCACCTTCGACTTCTTGCCACTCGAGGCCGAATTTGCTTTCACGTCGGCCTGAGCTCGTTTCCGCTTCCTCAGTTGGGGGCTCTCTTTGTATTTTTCCTTTGCACTGATAGGACGGAAGAAGTTCGTTATCGTCTCGTCTCCAAAGGGCATACTGGCTCCCAGGTGCGAGATTGTGGTAAAAGAGGAAGGTGTTCAAATTTGGAGCGGAGTTGACACGCAAATGACGCGTTCATTTGCTCACCAAAGTTCTTTGCTTCGTCAAATGACGGACTCGGAAAGCTTGCATCAATCCTAAGATGGCAGTTCTGAATCGTCGTTCCTGTATCCTACATACTCAATACAACCCTATTGATGCATACATTTGGCGCAGCCTGAGTCAACTCTTGGTAGAGCCCAACACCAGCAGTGGTTCGTCTGCTTGAACTTGAATGAGGTTCCACATGGCCATCTGCGAAGGATGATCCAATTATGAGGTGTTGGGTGTTTGTGTCCGACAGTTAAAAAAATAAAAGGGCATTGGAAAGAGCCCAGCAGATTGTATCAATCTCTTGGTGCGTAGACATGTTCATCAACGACGTCAGTCGTCCCATCTCCCATATCTCAAAACCAAAGCAGATATTGCGAGGGTATATATCAGCTGGGGCTTGCACCTGGTAGATGAATGACCTCTCCAGTTTGAATCTAGGTATAGCTTCCAGCCTTACTAACCACATATTCGCCATCACAAAAGAGCTCTCGGGATTTAGGCAACGGCTGGTTGTCCTACAGTAAGTGTTGGGATGCTTCGGTCACCAGACTTAGGCCTTTCGCTGAGGTCAATATCCGGTGAGTGAGTAGCGCAGATAGCATCCTTGGGGTTGGCCCTCGCTGGCAGCTTTCTAGGGTAACCTGATCCAGGATGAAATAATGAGGGCATGTTACAATGCGTTGCGGTATGAACGTTCGATTGGCGGCGTCGAAGGTTATAGAACATTCGCTGAGCCTAGCCTTTAATACTACGCACCAGTGACTGGCGAGCAACAACAGGGTGAAGCTGTGCTCACATGTCCAAACCATCCAGCTCGTCACCTCTTCGGAAAGCGAGATCAACAGATATTTCATGAATCTGAATACAAAGGTACAATTTAAAACATACTGTACGTCGACTGCTTCACCCTGTCATCTGGACATCTTCATCTGCAGTCGTTGCAGGTACGGGCGCTGCGCCAGTATCTTTCGCAACCATCGTGTCGAGGAATGGCTGTATGATGTCTCCCTCAAGGATACGGAAAGGCCCAGAGGGAGGTACAGTCTCCTCATGGGGGCTGGCGGGGCCAACGAGGCCGATCGACGTATTGTTGATCGTCAGCTCTTTGTCTTGTTGCAAAGTTTCGCGCAACGCATGCAGACCGTGGCGGATGAGATCCTCGAGAGATGCTGAATGCAATCCGGATAAGCCCATTGATTAGACGAACACAATTTATCACAACGCACCATCCGCAAAGCTTTCATAGTGTTTCTCAAGATACGTCTTTGCGCTCTGGCTGCGTGCACCGATCGACATGGCATAGTATTCGTAGGAGTTCCCTGACGGTGAGAACTCGTAGAGATGCGGCCCCGTTTGGTCCTGCCCGATAACGAGGAAGCCCACACCGTATGGACGGCGACCATACTCTTGCGTGTTCACTTGGGCCTCTGTTATCGTCAAATACATTCAGCTCAATACACAGGAACGTAGGGTGGAAGACGAACTATCGGCAATTGCGGATACTAGACGGTTGACGGGAACGGGACGGTTGAATACCATTTTGGAGGACATGGCTTGTTGGCGCATGAAATTGCTGCGATAATAGTTTAATTCGAGCTCTTGAGCCTGGGTATACAAGCCTCACCTGAGGACACGAGCATCGGAGGTAAGTCCAGCAATCGCGATTCCAACATGGTCGTCTATTCGAAACATCTTTTGCTGGTACGAAGCCAATTCACCTGTTGATCGCTGCATGTTGTGGTGAGGACCTTGATTGGTTTCCTCCAGGCTTTTAAAGTTGACATCAGAACGAACCTTTAGTGCAAGAAGCACTGAATGGGTCTTGGAACGGAGTCCAACAGCAGCTGAGCCCTGTTTGACTGCCTCAAGAGCATACTCGACCTGATGCAGGCGTCCTTGTGGCGAGAAAACGGTATTGTCCGAGTCATAAGTGTTGCGGAACTGTATGTGCACGTCAGAGGTTGCCATAAAATAGAAAAGGCAAGCAAAACATACCATGGTTGTTGATCGAGGGAGGGAAGATTCAAGGAATCTCTTTACAGGTGACGCGTCGTGCAAGGTTCGGCGTTACCCGCGCGTGACTGACTGTCTTATCACGAGGTTCCAGCAGTTCTCAAAAGTTCAGAGCCATCCAGATCTTTAACATGAATCAATTGGCTATTTGTACCGTTAATTACCTACCCTTCTTCTCTACCCGCCACTCCTTGAAAATACCATCCAAGCTCTTGTAAACCAAATGTGATGGTAAGCACCGAATAATCTCCCCCATGCGTTCCTCCACCTCCACCTTTCCCTTGTCCCCAACAGCTTTCTGGGCGTATTCTACTGCCATGCGGAACATTGCGAGAACAGCAAGTGAGACGTGGGTTTGTTGTGCGCCGTGTGCAGAGCCCTGCGACAAGGCTGACAGCAGTGGGCCCGAGATACTCGGTGCAGAGATGGCCGGCTGATTCTGGTAAGAAGCCGTCGCTCGTTCGCCTCGCACGAGACGGAGGAGAATTTCAAGAATGTTATCCGTCTCCGTCATGTGTGTCTTCAGGAAGCGTTGTCGTTCATTGAGGACACCTGCAGGAGAGTTTGTGGCCCATCCCTCTAAAATGGTCCAGATAGTTGGAGGCTAGTACAAAATCAGCATTAGTGATTGACTCTCGTTTTTATCTTGAAATGTTGTACGCACTGGATCAGGATCCACTACTTGAAGTTTCTTTTCCCATCCCTCTGCGGCATCTCCAGCAACCCAGAACATGCGCCCAAACATGCTCTTTAGCCATTCTTGGATATCACCTGACTTGGCCCACTTTGGTTCTGATAATGGGCGGGCGGTATCAAGATATACACGCAGAGTCAGACTGGATGGAATTATCGCCTTTGAGAAAGGCGGGAGAGTGTCGTCACCATCAGTGTCATCACAAATTGTCTGCAAGGGCAGATATGACTTAGTGAGGTCTGAGAGGCCTTCAACCTACCAAAACGTCAGAACGAGATAAAACCATGGAGGGGAAGTCTGCTGACTAAAATGCCCCTGAGACCATCATCGCCTTCCTTGGCGACATTGACGAGAACTTCAATACGGCCTTCTTGCCTGAAGAGCTTCAAGGATTCCACAGCTTCGGCATCGACTACCAGCCTCCTGTTTCCACCTGCATACGATATTGATAGGCGGTTGGCAGACGGTATCCTGCCTGTTTTTATTTCTGGTTTGGCGACGGGAGCAGTCGGAGACCCTCCATATGTCGAGGTCGACGAAGTTGAAAGCAGCGTATTAGAGGTGGGTGGAGACGCCGGCGGTTCTGGTAGATGGTCCATTTCCTGTGTTGCATTGTCGAAATCATCTACTTGTGTTTGCGTTTCCTCGTGCTTGGTGCCATGATCGTGCTCTATACCATTCACCGTAGGTGTCGCTCCGTCACCCGAGGGCGGTGGGAGATGCGTCGAATGATCCGAGACATTGAGAAGCATCGATTCGGCGGATACGGCCAGCAATGACTTGATTGCGCTCGCAACGCTTGATGGGTCTGGAATCTGCGTTTCGAGCAATGCAACATGATCAGCATCTGTATCAGCATTTTGTTCCCCACTGTAGGAAAAAGCAAACGAGGCACATGTGAGAAGTAGAGAATGAAGAAAAGGGCATCAGATACGGACACAGATGAAACGAGAGATGGGTGCTGCGATGATGCGATGGAATCAGCAGCAGCAACGGGGGGCAAGGACACGAGCACGGGAGGCGCCGACGACGGCGGGGCAGGGGGAGAAGCACTCTCATTGTCAAGAGCGCTGCTGCTGCTGTCACAGGAAACAGGTGGGACTGCGATCGCAGACCCTAAATCAACAGGCACAGCATGGGCTGCATCTCCGTCAGCCCCAGCCACGATATGATTTAGGTCAACGGCACTTTCAGGCGCAGTTGCAGAGGCGGTGGCGTCACACTCAGGTGTATGGAACCTGTTGCTTTCAACAACAGCAGGAACATCGCTAGAGGACTTTGTGTCCTCAGCCCCAGTATCAGGAGCAAGCTCATGAGTGGCGCCGCCCTCTGGTGTTAGCATATGTATATCACCACGCATGCCTTTAAGAGAGAGTGAAATGTTAGTAGTGTGCGCGCAACGGCGGCCGTCCCAAAATGGGAGGCTCTCCACACCAAAGTAGTGTTTCATAAAAATATGAGGAAGGGCTGACTCACTGTTGTTGAGAGGATCGGCTACTGTGATATCGTCGGCGGGCTGAGTTTGGGGCTGGGATTGAAGAGCAGAATCGTTAGCGTGGTCTTCGTGGTCTTCGTGTTTTGTGTTCACCGATGCGCGTAACCGTTCCTCGTCGTCCGCCGTATCATTCTCAGCACCATGTGCATGACCATCCTGTTCCTCCTCGCCACCCACAATCGCAGCCATCAGCCAGTCTTCGCTCGCTGCCTCAGTATGCGCAACGCTTGGTGCGACACTTGACCGGTCCGCACTCATAGCGCGCATCTGCGGCGGCGGCGGACGCGTGCGCTGTTCCTCGAGGTCCCCATCGTCATCTTCAAGCTTCTTACGCTTGCCCTTCCGAGAGTCAGAGGGCGTCGCACCGAGAGAGAAAGATGGGGAAACATTGTGCGGGATGGGACGAGCGTCGTCCGCTGTGGCGGGGGTGTGGAAGTATATCCGAATTCGTGAGGGAGGAGGGGTGTGGGCATTGGCATCGGGCGGAAAGTGGGGGGGAGCAGGGAGATGAATCTCGGGCAGTGTGGACGTTGAGGCTTCTGGAGCTACAACTGATGAGGTATCACCAGCGATAGACTCTGTGTCTGTGTGCTCGTCTACTTGAGTAGGCGGCTGTGTCTCTGGTTGAGTTTGGATTTCATCCTGAGTCGAGGGGACCTCGTCATCCATGGTTTCCTCTTTCACGGTCACTGTGGAGGCCTGAGACGCTCTATCCGCAGGTTCAGGTACTTCGTCCTCAACGGACTCGATTTTTGCAGGGGTTGTGGGAGGTAATGAGCCCCACGTCCAGGACAGGCCACGAATTTCGAGACCGACAATTTTAAAGTCGGTAAGTGTTCTTCTGTTCTCATCCTTTTTACCAGCACTTCCAAAGGATGACTGGCCATCCCGCGAATTGAACGATGCATCGTGGCGAGGTCTGTTGGGTCCTTGATGTTGACCACCACGACCACCGCGGAATGAGCCTCCACTTTGATTGTAAGGCCCTTGACCTGACAGGCCACCCCTCCGATTCTGGTAGTCTTTATTCCCTCCACCAAAATTCCCGCGAGATCCATGTCCCCTCAACGAATTTGAGCTTCCTCCGCCACGTCCACCACCACCACCACCGCCTCCTCCAATGAAACTTCCGCCTCCCCGGCCTCGTCCTCCGGCCATTCCACCACGGGGGCCGGTCATTGGTGCACCCCTCCCACCTCGCGGTCCTCCTGCGAGGCCTCCTCGACCGCCTGCCATACCCCCTCTTGCTGGACCTAGTGCAACGTGATTCATCCCCTGAGGGGCTCCCCCTCGTGCGGGACCCGATGGCCCTGTATATGGTCCTAGGTTCTGGGGTGGTGGGGGCGGTGGGGCCTGGAACTGGGGTTGCGGTGGCGGAGCGTGATTCGGTTGTCGATTAGAGTTTGGTCCGTCAAAGCGTTGTCTTTTGGCCGGAGGAAGGTGCTGGGGAGGCGTGTGGTGGATATGGTGACGCTGCTGCTGCTGCTGCTGTTGCTGTTGCTGCGGAGGCGGAGGTTGCAAATGCGGTTGAAAGAACTGCTGAGGCTGCTGGACCTGCTGATGAGAATAGGGGACGGGTGCCATTTGCTGGGGCGCTGCTGTTGTCTGAGGGACATAAGGCTGCGGATAACCGGCTGTAGGCTGGTAAGGATTGTAACCGGGCTGTACTTGCGGTTGAGGTGGCGGTTGTGCGACTGGAGGTGGAGGCGGGTGGTGATATTGCGCCTGCATCTGTTGTAGCTGCTGTTGTTGTTGCTGACGCTGCCATTGAGCGCCATAGCCATAGTTGGCGTACAAAGCGCTCTGTTCAGCAGTCGGGCGAGGAGGTTGGGCCTGAGGCTGAGGTGCAGTCCATTGTGGGGTGTATGGAGTTCCTGCTGGAGGTTGCTGGTGATGCGCGGCTGCAGCAGCCCAGTATGCTGAGTAGTCAGGCTGAGCTGGTTGTGGTGGAGGAGGACCTGGGGGCAAAGGGGGCTGCTGTGGTGTGAAGCTCGGCTGAGGTACGAATGGGTTCTTGTTCATTTTTCGTCAAGTTCGCGTGAGCATAGGCCTGAACACCATTAGACGTGGTTCTTGCGCACGAACTTACACATAAACTCACTTCAATAGCTTTTTCACTGAACAGACACTCACCGGGCGTTCTCCGCGTTCTGAAGGGCACGTTGTCCAATAAACTTATTTTCACTACAAGCAAGACGATGAAGAGAAACAGTTCAAACTCCGATATAATTCCCGCTCTCTAATATTTATCCACTCCTCCACTCGGCGCTCCAGGCAAACGAGGTGCAAGCTCTTTTGCCTGTGCTGCCTGTCGTCGTTTGCGATGCTCTGTCTGCCGCACTGCTTTTGTCAGACCTATCCTGCGCTCTATCGATGCAATAAAAACCTTACTGGCAAAAAAGTCCCTGTGCAACGCATATCGTTCATGGACTGGTGTTGGAGGGGTTTTAGCCGCCGAGACTGATCCAGGCATCTGTGTTGACTTAGAATCGTCTTTCTTGCTGTCCTCTTTGTCTTTGCTCTTGTCCTTGTCCTTCTCGCTCTCCTTGACCTTGGCTTTCTCCTTCTCCTTCTCCTTCTCCTTCTCCTTCTCCTTCTCCTTCTTTTTCTTCTTTTCTTCCCATTCCTCCTTGACTTTGGCGATTTCTTCGTCCGTGAGCCCCATCTTCCGTGCACCACCCGAACCGTCCTCACCTCCGAGGATTGATGCAAAGCCGCGATCGGTTAGATGTCCCGGGCAGGCATAAAGAAAGTCTGTCGTATTGATCGTGGCGAGAACCGTCGTCGTTGGCTTGTAGCACACGTAGCACGCCTTTGCTGTCCCTGCTGTCTGCTTCCCATGTGTATTGACTGGCAAAGGCGAGACAGTACGACGAATACTCACTCGTTTGTAGTAGACATTAACAAACGACATGATAGTGGTGATGATGCTGTTGATAATGATGCGAATTTAAAACGAGCACAATCAGTCAGTACTTCAAGTGAGCTGCTTCCGGGGGCAATTTAGAGAGAGTAGAAGTGCCCGAATACGCTCCTCTGGCGTTTCACAGCCCTTGGGGCGATTGAGATCAGGAATTGCCCGAAGCAGTGCATGTCCGCCGGAGTTTCAAAATTCTACATATCAAACTGATGAGCCGTTTCTTACTCCTTCAACCCCTTCTTCTCTCTAAAGGTTCGTGCCAAATCCTTGTCCGCTGCTTGATGCTTATTTGTTTCTCTTCGCAGACCAAAAGCCGTTCAAAAAAATATAAAAACATTTTTATATACAAGCGGTTGTGTAGTTGTTCACTTCGTGTGCGTACACTGCAATGCTGGCCACATTTCGCCTATCATACTCATTTTTTCCTTGCCACATAGTCGCAGAAAAGCCACAGAATACAGTAACGACCCCAAAACCAAGAAAACCCATTCGCCCAATGTCTTCCCCCGCTGCTCCCGAGGTTGCCCAGGTCGTCCCTGAGGTTGCCCCCCAGGTCGTTCCTACATCTTTCAACCCTCCTGCGCCCCAGTCGTCTGCTGTGGCTGCCCCCTCTGCCTCGCTTTATGTTGGTGAGCTCGATCCCACCGTTACCGAGGCCATGCTCTTTGAGATCTTCAACATGATTGGGCCCGTTGCAAGGTGTGTATCTAACAGTTTCATCCCCCATGTTCTGATGACTCAAGGAGACTGTTTGCAGCATCCGTGTCTGTCGTGATGCAGTTACCCGCCGCTCCCTCGGATATGCTTATGTCAACTATCTCAACACTAACGATGGTGCGTTTGAGAACTGTGCAGGAGCAACAACTCCCACTTACATTCACACCTTTGCAGGCGAGCGAGCCCTCGAGCAGCTCAATTATTCGCTGATCAAGAACCGTGCATGGTGTGAAATTTTCCTTTCACTTCATGACCTATTATAAACTCACCTCCACATCAGCCGGATCATGTGGTCCCAGCGTGACCCCGCCCTCCGCAAGACCGGCCAGGGCAACATCTTTATTAAGAATCTCGACGAGGCTATCGATAACAAGGCGCTTCATGATACGTTCGCGGCCTTTGGTAATGTTTTGTCGTGCAAGGTCGCGACGGACGAGCAAGGGCGCTCAAAGGGATACGGCTTTGTGCACTACGAGACTGGGGAGGCTGCTGATCACGCCATTAAGGCTGTGAACGGCATGCTTCTCAACGACAAGAAGGTGTACGTTGGGCTTCATATCTCTCGCAAGGTTTGTTTCAGCGCGTTCAAGTATATATTCAAGGATTTACCGATTGTTCAATCGTAGGAGCGTCAGTCCAAGCTCGATGAAATGAAGGCTCAGTTCACCAACTTATACGTTAAGAACATCGACCCGGCCATGACTCAAGAAGAGTTTGAGGCGCTTTTCTCTTCTTGCGGTGCTGTTACCTCTGCTCTGATTTCTGTTGATGAAGAAGGCAAGAGCAAAGGCTTCGGTTTCGTCAACTACGAGAATCATGAGGAGGCACAGAAGGCTGTTGACGAGCTTCACGACTCTGAGCATCACGGCAAGAAGCTCTTTGTCTCTCGTGCCCAGAAGAAGGCAGAGCGTGAGGAGGAACTCCGCAAGGCCCACGAACAGGCGAGGCTCGAGAAGTTGAACAAGTACCAGGGTGTAAACTTGTACATCAAGAACCTTGAGGATGACGTTGACGACGATAAGCTCCGTGCCGAGTTTGAGCCTTTCGGGACCGTGACCAGTTGCAAGGTCATGCGCGACGAGCGCGACATCTCCAAGGGCTTTGGATTTGTTTGCTTCTCCTCCCCCGATGAAGCCACCAAAGCTGTGGCTGAGATGAACAACAAAATGATTGGCTCCAAGCCTCTCTACGTCTCCTTAGCTCAGCGCCGCGAAGTCCGTAGGCAACAACTCGAGAGTCAGATTGCCCAGCGCAACCACATCCGCGCTCAACAAGCCGCTGCTGCTGGTATCCCCGGTGGATACATCAACGGTCCTATGTACTACCCTCCTCCTGGACCTGGCTTCCCCCCTCAGGGTCGTGGCATAATGGGCTACGGCCAGCCCGGTATGATGCCTCGTAGTGGTGCACGCTACCCTCCTGGTGGCATGCCTGTTCCAGGCTACCCCCAAGGCCCACCACAGGGATTCGGTATGCCCCCAGCTGGCTACCCTCGTGGCCCTCCCCGCGCTCCTGCCGCCCGTGGCCCTGGTTCTTCACCCACTCAGCCCACTGTCCCCATGCCCCGCGCCAACGGCCCTCCTCCTGTCAACGGCGGTGCTCCCCGCGGTGCTGGACCCCAGGCCCCTCAAGGGCGTGCTCCTGTTAATGGTGTTCCCGCACCCGCTGGGCGCGTACCCCCTGCCCAGCCCAGGGGACCTGCACCTCCCTCTGCCCGTGGACCTGTTGCTCCTGCCCCAGCTGCTATCCCCGCTGCGGCCGCCGCACCTGCGCCTGCTGCTGAACCTGAGGTGCCCACCATCACTGCTGAACAGCTCAATGCCGTCCTTCCCACGGAACAGAAACAGATGCTCGGTGAAGTCATCTACCTCAGAATTGCGGGGTAAACATTCTATTTTCCCCTTCATGCACTCAGACGCTCAATTCATACTTTTTCATCTAGTGAACAGCCCGAGTTGGCGGGTAAGATCACGGGCATGCTCTTGGAGATGGATAACTCCGAGCTCCTCCACCTTTTGGACGATGCCGAGGCGATGAACGTCAAAGTCGCTGAGGCACTTTCTGTCCTCAACGAGTTCAAGGCCTAAGCGCCCCAGATATGATATGACATAGAGCGGTTATGGTTATGATTTTTGGACCGAATCTTGCGATTCTGGCTCCGTCCTTTCTTTATGCATACTGACAAGACGTTATGTCCTTTCCTCCCTCTTATGCTCTGTCCGTCTTATGGCTGTTGGCGATACGTGCTCATTGAGGCAGACTACTATATTCTTGGGTTTTGGTGGTCGTTATACTTCATCCTGTACTTTTGAATGAATGTCGTCAATGATCCGCCTTCATATCGGTTTTTAGTATAACTGAACACCTCACATTTCTCATACAGTAGTTAACATAGGGTTCTCACAGCACTCGCTAGATGTAGATCTCCGTAGCATACGTGGTACGTGAGCCATAGGTATGTAGTACGGGCCCCAGTCGTTCATGCGCGGATCTCCCCCGGTAATGATCATCCATCCATCCATCCATCCATAAGGTCTGTTTTAGGAAACTAAGAAAGGACTTTTCCCATGACAGGAAGATATATTTGGCAGTCCCGTTCAATCACATCGAAAGACTAAGACTTGACTTGCTTCCCACATCCACCCACCATCGCTATGTCCACCATTGGAAAGCCCATTAAGTGCAAAGCAGCAGTCTGTTGGGCTGCGGGGGAGGAACTGAAGCTTGAAGAAGTCGAGGTTGCACCCCCGAGAGCTCATGAAGTCCGGATTCACATTCTCCACACTGGTACGCAACACGACGCTGTCCCATGGCTTATATTTTAACGAAACTTGCGAATTTAGGTATCTGCCATACCGACGAGTATACTCGTAGTGGAAAGGATCCCGAGGTGCGCTTTACGGATCTTCATCTTCGGCCATCCTGACTGATACACCCTTCAGGGCCTTTTCCCAGTCATCCTTGGACACGAGGGTGGTGGAATCGTACGTTCATATACCTGTTAATAGTTGTTATTTTTGCTTATCGATGTAAATTTCGCAGGTCGAGTCTGTTGGTGAGGACGTCACGAACGTCGCGGTTGGCGATCATGTCATTCCTCTTTACACTGCCGGTCTGATCGTATCTCTGTCTTTATCGTATCAATGCGTACTCAACCGTGTTGTACAGAATGCCGCGAATGTAAGTTCTGCAGGAGTGGAAAGACCAATCTCTGTGGAAAAGGTGATGGGCACAGTTTCGTCCAATTGACATCGATCTGATGTGTTTGCAGTTCGCGCCACACAAGGCAAGGGCCTCATGCCTGACAACACCAGCCGTTTCTCGATAAATGGTCAACCAATTCATCATTTTGTCAGTTACACCTTCTGTCAGTTGTCCATGACGTCGCTAGACGATAGATTAGATGGGAACCTCGACTTTTTCTCAATATACCGTCGTTGCCGACGTGTCAGTTGTGGCCGTTGACAAGAAGGCGCCGCTTGAGAAGGTCTGTCTTCTTGGCTGCGGCATCACAACGGCCTGGGGTGCAGTCGTCAAACAGCCCGGTATCAGTAAGCATTATAATTACCTCTGTAAACTCAAACTTATAATTAACCCTCATCCATTTTTAGAAGATTCATCTGTTGCAGTCTTTGGGTGTGGTGCGATTGGCCTCGGTGTTATCGCGACATCTGCACTTGTGGGAGCAAGTAGAATTATCGCCATAGATACAAACCCAGGCAAGGAAGCATGGGCAAAGAAATTTGGCGCGACGGAGTTCATCAATCCTACTCGACTGGCAGAAGGTAAAAAGATCCAAGACCACCTCGTCGAAGTCACCGATGGAGGACTTGACTTCACCTTTGACTGCACCGGAAATGTAAATTGCTTCGCTCTATTTTAATGCGCGGGCGAGATGAACCTTTTGGCCAGGTGCACGTCATGCGAGCTGCTCTAGAAGCTTGCCATAAGGGCTGGGGTGTTTCGACGGTCATCGGAGTGGCGGCTGCCGGACAAGAGATTGCTACTCGCCCGTGAGTGTCGAGTCAAATAATTCCATAGAGGCTTCCGATCTAATGACACCATATGTGCAGCTTCCAGCTGGTGAGCTGAGCATATTTTAGAGTCAATACGTGTCAAGTCAAATTGATCTTGTGCACAGGTAACCGGCCGCACCTGGCGAGGTACCGCCTTTGGCGGCGTCAAAGGCCGCACGGAGATTCCGGGACTCGTTGAAGGTAATCAATCATCTTGAGGCCTCTGCCTCGTTCCGTCAGAAAGACAGGTTGATTCATCGGAATTTGTTCCATTTAGATTATTTGCATGGCAAAGTAAAGATTGACGAATACGTCACCCACCACCGCAAGCTCAATGAGATCAACGATGGGTTCCACGACATGCATGTAGGGCTCGCTTTCCTGGCGTGCCATGTACTCTCTGATCTCACCCTGTCATTTAGGCTGGCGACTGTATTAGGTGTGTTGTGAACATGGCTTGATTGATGGAAGATTATCAGGTATATGCCATCAAATGTATATATGTATATATATAATATGGGAGCGACCGAAGCGCAGTGGCTCTTATATCCATCCGTGGAAAATAGGGCTTCTGCTTTCCCAAATCTCACGATAGACATATCTGTGTATACCCACTCCCTTTGAATGTCCGACTATGTTCCACGATCCATCATTACTCGGTCTGGGCTTGCCCCTAAGATGGCTCGCCAGAGCACCATCAACGCATATCGGACTTCTCGTCTCCTCACCCCACTTCTTTTCCATAAGAATTTAACAGCAGCCAGTACGCAGAGAAGGAATGAGACATCCAAACATAATCGGCGAATGATAATTGATGTCGGGGAACGATCTTCATTTCTGGCGAAGAACATCGCAAGCTCTTGCAACTTGTTTAGGCCTCGGAAAACAGGGTTCAATACAATAGACCACATTCCTAGGTCGTCAAGATCCCAGTGTGAACCACGACCTTCGTTTGGACTGTGTCGGCCTCTGGGAGAGCCTAAATGCCGTGAGGTAAGGGAGGTCTGGGATCGTGATAAAGCAAGGCCCGTTTCCAAAGAGTCCATCCGTTCGGTCAGTGCGGCTAGGTGGACCTGTACGTTTTCAACTGCGCGCTCCAAGGTTGCGTCCGATGCTGGCCTCATGGATCCAAAAGGTGGAAGAGGCTGTTGAGGGCCGCGATAATGGGATTGAGGAGTGTAAGAGCGAGGTCGGGTGGGAGTCGCCACCGCTCCTACACGAGAGGATTCAGATACACCCACATATGAGCTCATTGGCAATGAGGGAGAAGAAATGGGAGAAGGGTCCGCGAAGGCGGAAGGTGTCTCGAAATAGGGACGGGGTTGTGCCGGAGGAACACCGTGTGTTGGCGGAGGAGACATCGCAAGAGACGCGGCAAGGGGTGTACGGTACCTATGTGATGATAATGAAGAGGACGGTCGGTTTGGCTGAGGTTGGGATACGGTTCGCTCATGTTCGATCGCACCAGGAAGGTCGCGTGGCTCGTCAGCTCCTTCTTCTGAATGGCTTTCTGGGTCGTGAGTTTGAATTTCCCGCGGCAGCAGTTTACGGGAAGGGTGCGAAGGTTCATCATCGTCAGAAGTAGTCGAGCCCGATGTGTCAGAGTCCTCCGAATGGTGGTGAGATTCTTAAGAAGATCAGGCAAATAACTCAGGAAGGACTTCCAAGACTCACGACTGGCAGAGATATGTGTGAAATCGCCATAGCTTTCCAACTCTTGGACGAGGGTCATGGCGACTGTCTTGTCGGAATATTTCCGAAGTACCTACAACACATGTTCATAAGAAAAACGTAATAAATAACAAGAGATGATATATGTACGTGCCTTCAATAGAGCATCGACATATAACCATTTGGCTTCAAAATGATCCAAATCCCGGTGTTTTGCCCAGGCATCCCTACAGGATATCAACAAATGCAAAAATTAACAGCGAAGGATAAATTTTACCATTTGGCACGCCCAAGCATATCCCATATTCCTGGACGTGGTGTCTTGACGTTTCCAACAGTCGCTTAAGTTCAGCCGTCAGAAAAAGCAGCTACAGTAGTGTCAATGACCGCACCCTGCTTGTACAGGCTGTCCATTAAGTGAGATAGGTGCTTTGCTTTCATATAGGCGGGGATACAGACCTGTACATGGTCAACTTCTCCTCATAATCTGTCTGAATTGGGCCAGTCTTCGGGAGGCTCTGCACAATCTCCACAGCACGATCGAATTGAGCGTCAATTACTTCAGGAGACGCCATTGAAATCCAAGGATAGAAGGGGTATCTTCGTAGGCAGCTATGAAGAGAAAATAGAAGGCTGAAAGACAAGAAAATTAGCCGTGTTGCAGTGACTCTTTGCGTCGAACTGGCAGGCGACGAGTAATGTCTGCCGGTAACACGTGAATACCGTTACCGATTTCCACGTGCTTGAGCGTTAACACGGCTTCCAAGCCTGTAACGTCAACTTTAAAACTGTACAACACACCATGACCAACTGTTAGCGTCTCTTAGAATCGCGGAAGTGCCAACTTCTGAGCAGTCTCGATCTCGGGCTTGCTTTGAAATAACGTCTCGGGTCATTCAACACCCAGAAGTTATAGATATCCCTGTCGAATTCCTTGAACGCGAGCCATTCCGGGCCCGTCTCTCATTTCCAGATTCTGGCGTCTGTTATCACTGCTAAAGTGAATTGCCGGATACTTTAATCTGTCCGAATCCGTGCTGGATATGTGACACGGGCGCTTCCACAAGTCTTTTCCAATTGATGGATGCTGGACAAAGCCATTACGCCATGCGATTTTCTTACTGATTATTATCCGACACGTAGTCTGAACACCTAGCTCTGTCGTTATCACAGTAAGCCTTCAATTTCAACTTGACATTTGGAATGGGCATCCACCGAGAAGCACGAGGAAAGTTTTCCCAAAACGCTACAAATGTTCTCTACCCATGTGACGATAAGCTTGGCAGATTGAATTCCGGTTCGAAAGCTGTGGCACTTCCTTGGTGCCCAACCTGGCCGCGATCATGCCCTTTACTTCAGCTTCAGCAATCCGCGTGGCTGGACACGGTATGGTATGGTTCGACAAACCTCATGCATCACGAGATGTTTGGTACAATATGTCAATGCCTTGTGGCGAATCACTTGTACCGTTAGGTCCCGATAAGAGCTATTCTTTTGTATAGGCGGTTTGCGTAATGTAATTATATGTATTTCACGGTACAGACGTGAGTGACGTTTTCAAAAAACAGCACTTCCTTTGCTGACCTACGAATAGCCTATTACAGCCTAACTGTTTCAATCGGCCACTATTAATATGTTGCAGAAATTTGGAGTATTATCGATGCCAAGGACTATTCCCATGTGCTGAATATCCATACGCTCCAGTAAGTTGACGTATCTCAGCTGGATCATTACGCGCTATAACAACACAGGAGAACTCACCCATAATCAGATCACCTGTCAATGATTGCTGCTTGGTGCTATTTTTAGACGAATGAAACGAAATAATCAATTACAAGAACTATTGTGGTGGAGACTTTGGGACTTTTACAAGCTCATGATGAAACTCGCTGCCAACGGCCAATCGTCGTCAGGATAATTGAACGCTTGGTTCTCTAGTCCGACGTTGCCTTGGCAAGGCGTTACAAGTTATCGATAATGGTATCATCTGTCTTTACAGCTGAATGTGCTCTTCGATTCGTCTTACTTGGAACTGAAGCTTCTATCATGCGGTCGGACTGCATGCGGTTGCACTTGTCTTTCTGTATCGCGCATCATTGTGCTCGAAACTCACCACATGGAACCTTGGCTGAGGGTTTGGAAGAGTCTCAATATCCCCTTGTTCGCTGACCACGCGTTCTGGCCATGCTGGCAAAAATATCTATAAAGGCTGACGGTTTCCAATAATGAAAAACACTTCTCATTTCCAGTTCGAGTCGTACGATGTTCGCACCTTTCGCACTCACCCTCCTCCTCGCGACTACCACGTTCGCCAAGCCGTTCGCGGCGAGGTAAGCTCTCCCTTAAGCCCCTTGATCATGACTGACAATGTTGTCTAGGGTTTGTGGAACTGTCCCCAGTGACGCTGAGGTCGCCGCTATGGAGAAACATTTCGCTGAGAACAAGGTCGTGGTTTCTGCGAAGCAAAACGCTGCTGCTGCAACCAATGTCAACGTACGGAGTTTCTGACATGTCCTCAACATTACCGCTCACCATCCACTACAGGTTTACTGGCACGTGGTCAGCAAAGACACTACTTTATCGGGTGGCTACATCCCGTATGTTTATTCCCAATAAACTCGCATTACCGCTTTTTTCTCATATGATATCGATAGGGATTCCCAGATCACCGCTCAAATCGGTGTGATCAACAATGCCTACGCCTCGATAGGTGCTTCGTTCACCCTGGTCAACACCACCCGCACCGTCAACTCTGGATGGTTCGCCAATGCTGCCCCTGATACCTCTCAACAAACTGCCATGAAGACGGCCCTTCGTCAGGGCGGCGCTGCCGATCTCAACGTCTACTCTGTTGGGTAAGCTCAAATGAGGCGAAACATTCACCAAACAAACTTATCGCCGCCTTAGATTCACCTCCGGCGCTGGTGCTGGTCTCCTCGGATACTCTACCTTCCCTTCCAGTTATAGCAGCGCCCCAACAGATGATGGTGTTGTCATCCTTTACTCGTCTGTTCCTGGAGGCACTGCCTCTCCCTACAACTTGGGCCATGTATGTGATCGTATCCTGAGGGTCTTGAACTCGCCTGATCATGTTCATATTGCAGACCTTGACCCATGAGGCCGGCCATTGGTTCGGTCTCTACCACACCTTCCAAGGCGGCTGCTCTGGCACAGGCGATTCCGTTTCCGACACTCCCCCCGAAGCCACTGCTGCCTTTGGCTGCCCCACCGGAAGCGACACCTGCTCTGGTGGAGGTGTTGATCCCATCCGTAAGTTCAAATTATATGCACTATCGCGATATTTTGTATAAACGTGATCGGGCTTTTAGACAATTTCATGGACTACACCGACGACTCTTGCATGACCGAATTCACTGCCGGTCAAGCCACTCGTGCCAAGTCGCAAGTCGCCACCTACCGTGGACTCACCCTCTAATTTCCGAGTGCTATCTCAGTAATAGTGCTAGAAGATGGATCTGCTGTTACGGGCGTTTGTAGAACAGTTTCAAACAATTAAATACAATTTCAACTTCATGTAAATGTCATGGTCATCGACTGCTGAGCCTGAGTCTTGAGCTGTAGATAGACCAGCGGTTTTGATTCTCCCGTAATCAAAAAAATTGTAACTCAAACCAACCTGGGTCCTTGAATCCTATTTGGCCTCAGAACACTCTAGTACCGATATCAGTATGGTCACCTATGCTTCTGGTGACAGTTGAGCTGAATGCCACCAGTTTAAATCCCCTTATGTACTAGTAGGTCAACTCTGCTTAGCCATCTGAGGTGAGTCTCCGGGGAACAGATTCATTCAACCAGTTTAAACATTCAGCCACGCTCAGGCTGAACCGAAGGAATCGCATCATAATCTTCAAGGCCCTTGTCTCTAACTCCGTCAAAGTATCGCAGCTGGCACTCCGAGTATTTGGCTATAACCCTTGTGAATCATATTAAGGACCATATTAGCAGGCTGCTGGACACATTCTGATGCTAGGACAGACCTTATCTGGGACATCGACACGAAGCTGACCCACATCTGGCCACTTACGTTATTACGTTGCGGTAGCAGTTCTGAGCCCTTCTGCGAAAAGCCCATCTTCACCACACGCTTTTTAAGGTGCTTCTGAACTAAAGAGTAAACTTCGATATGCTTTGTGGCTGCCTTGGGTCGGTCATGGACCATTGAGTGTTGGGCTCTAACTCTTGATTACTCCCCAACAGCTTCCAGAACAGAGCCTTCTTTTCGGCTTTTGTTTTGTAACAGATATATAGGCAAGCTATTTCTTGAGGCCATCCAGTAACTCTTCGCATTGGGAAAGACACAGTTTTTCTGTTGATTCAGCCATGATTTATCTCGTTTCACTGGCCGTCACAATTTGGGGGTTTGCTTTCATTGGTTCGAATGCCAGGTACGTTCAGTTTTGTCTCGATTCTTATTTAGATCAATGTTTTGAGCAGAATATGTGGGACGACGTTGTCTGACGCGGAAGTCGCGGCAGCTGAAGGTCATTTTCAGGCTAACAGAATCATCCCCCCGGACGACTCCTTTACGACATCTACAAAGGCAAAGGCGGCCATTATCAATGTTAATTTTCATGTCATTAGTGGGAACAAGACTGTTGCTGGAGGCAATGTACCGTGCGCTTGTTTGCAATCCCGCCTCGACTTGCCTGCGACTTGTTCTGACCTCATGTGGTGACAGTGATAGTCAGATTCTATCCCAGGTCAAGGTTTTAAATAAAGCTTTCTCATCGTCGGGAATTACCTTCAACTTAAAGAACATCACACGTACAGTCTTTCAGCCATGGTTTAACTTGGCGGGGCCAGGGAACCCCACACAGACCACCATGAAGAAGGCACTTCGTCAAGGTGGCGCGGCAGACCTAAACGTTTACGTTGTGGGGTGTGTATCCTTACCAGTTAAATGTGATATTCCCCAACTTACACAGCGATTTTTTGCGAAGCTTTAACTCATCTCGATATGATGGTCTTCTGGGATACGCAACACTTCCGTCAAGCTACAATGGCAACCCGGAGGATGACGGCGTTGGTAGGTCTTCTTCTTTCTTCTGGATATGTGAAAGAGTCACAGCCTTTCTAGTCATGCTGTACAAAAGCCTACCTGGCGGAACGGAGACCAACTACAATATTGGACATGTGAACACCTTATTTTCTTTATCTTTCTCGCATAGTACTCAATTTCGGGACGTATGTCAGACGTTGACGCATGAAGTCGGCCATTGGGTTGGCCTCTATCACACTTTCCAAGGTGGATGTGTTGGAGATGGAGACTACGTCGAGGATACGCCGGCCGAGGCAGAACCCGCCAGTGGCTGCCCCGTAGGTCGGGATACTTGCCCCGGTGGTGGAAAAGACCCAATTCGTGAAGTATTCTCTCTGGTACAAATGCTTCTGCTTAACTGTCTTGTCCTTCAGATAACTACATGGATTACTCATACGACTCATGCATGACTCAATTCACTCCTGGGCAGGTGAAGCGCATCAGGGAGCAGATGGCCACATACAGGAAATTCACTGTCCCGAAACTGTTGCTCTGATTCAAAACGAGTTGTGATAGTGTGCTCGTCGATGTTATTAGGCGCAACACGAACAAGCCACCTGATATATCACATACCTCCCATATGTCTATCGAAAGAGCACAGTGAAATCTATTGCCAGATTAGCCCTAAAGAGAGTATGTACAAGAAACATTTTCATTCTCCCCTGATTCAATTATCTTGGGTGTTCAGTTTCATACGGCGGCGGAAGAGTCATCGACACGCTGTGATGGTCAGTACCGTAGTGCTCCCCCTGGGTGACTACCGGCGCAGCATTCAACATCTCACGCATAAATGCCCCATCTTCCTGAGCTGCATTTGGGTCCGATTCTGCAATCTCCCTCTGTATATCAACCACCAATTGACGGAGGTGTTCGACTCGCGTGCGAGACGAGCCCTGATTGGCGGGTGTGGCACTGATGGGCACCTCGTCGTCTCCCTGACTTCCAAGTTGTCGCTCCTGTGAAGCATCCTTCTCGTGCAAGCGGGGTTTTCGTTGAACAATGATACCAGGGGTCCCACCTTCCTCTCGGTACTCAGGTAGCACGAAACGGTCAACTGTGTACCGCAGGGTTAACAATGATCCTCGACATAACTTGTGAAGACGTACGATGATTGTGACTACCTATGCTCTGGTCTAAGACCGAGCTGCTAACTATCATACTTTCCGAGAAGGCGCTGGGCGTCGCTGGAACTTGCTTGTGGGTATCCACAGTCAAGGACCTTTCCTCCTTATTATTCATCTTTGCTCCACCGCCCAGGGGAAATGGATTTACTGAAAGGAGGGCGCCCAAATGTTAAGGTATGGATCACGATGGCATGCAACTATGTACATACCTGTAGAACCCTTGGTAGTCGAATTTCTTTGCATAACTCGCCTTTTATACCAAAAAGCCAAGAGAATCACGATAGCGGCGACGATTACACCAATCACGATCCCAGCAATCGCACCATTGGATATGGAAGTATGAGTGTTTTCTGCTGTCGCCGCACCTGGGTTGGTGCTAGAACCAGTAGATGAGTTTGAATTTGTGGTCGGGTCAAGTGTGGAGCTAGTTTTGGTCGCTAAAGTGTCGAAAGAAGGAGAGTAGAGGATATAATCGAGTGTAAATTTTCCAGGACTAGGCGAAACGTCAACAACCAGGACTTTGACGGTATGGTTTCCGGCTGCAAGGGAATCGGTAGAATACCAGACAAAGGTAGGGTCGGGTATGGAAGTAGCAGTAGGAATTCTACGGGGCACCTCACTTCCGTCCATGAATATATTAATATGGTTTGGGTCGTCCGCAAAATTACAGGGCCCGACCAACGAAAGGGATGTGCCTGATAAAGTCCAGGTCATGGTAAATTAAATTACAATAGATAGATGCATCTCGCACCAGTGAATGTGAAGGTCATTGTCGCTCCAGTATCGTTGGATTGTCGCGTTGAATTGCCCACTGGCTTACGAAGATAACCGTCTGACCCAATCAAGGTGCTCGTGTTACGCGTCCAACTACCTGTGTATGTGATCGCGGGATCGCCGTCGTCAACAAGTAGGCGTTCACCCCGTAATGGAGTATCGTTTCCAGCAGTGACGAGAATGTAATCAAGCATGAGTGCAGGATCTGACAGGGTAACGTTGTGTGTAGAGTCGGAGAGGGTCGGTGATGTGTACCAGGGCCATACAGTTGACCGGTCAGTGTCAGTGGTTGCCCCTAGTGCCGTTACAGTCTGTCTGGTACCATTGTCAACGGTGACCCCCATTTCGACACTTGAAATTGTAAGACCATAGATGGTGAATGAGACGCCTATGTGATCGTTTACTATGTATGAGCAAATGATCTTTAAAGTGACTATAAGAAATGTTTGACGCACCTGTGAACACGACACTCAAAGTGACGGGGGCCTGAATTTCGACAACAGACCCACCAACAAAGCTGTTGGACGTTGTAGTCTGCCAATTGACGTTGGGATAACGATAGTTCACGTAAGTGATGTGACTGGATGTATCGTCAAGGAATATAGTGGCCATCTATATAGTAAGTGTTGGGGGAACGGAAGGAAAAGATCATAACAGGAATCGGGATGTAGTCGGTTCATGTGGAGGTCTTGACGAAGAGAAGCGTGTGAAGCTGCAGGGTTGCAATATATTATGTGTCGACAATCATAAGTTGCGGCAGAACATGTAACCATATAGTACTTCCGAAGAGGGGAGATTCAGAGGGAGTACGGCGGGGAGATTGCGCGGAGTCGGATGTGCGCTGGGGTTAGAAAATCGCCCCAAAGGTACTCTAGAAACCCTCCAAATTGATTTTGGATTCAATCGTTCAAAATGATGTATGGCGTCTGGAGTTTCATGAATAAAGCATCGAGTCGGAGTTTAAAAACTCTGCAATCTATCAACCAAGTGGACTCCGCGATCTTATCTCTCAAGTCCTTGCCTCACACGTGTGTTCTTCATAAGAAGAGGCAATAGAGTGTGAAAAACCCCATTTTACAGTAACTGATCCTCTCTCCACTCCATTGATCAAGTGCAGCATGGGTTTCTGGCAACAGGAATAAAAAACCCTGAGTAACCTATACCGTCGTGTAAACCCTCAATTGCCTTTCTCAAATCACCACATCCACATTTTCTAACGTTGAATTCTCCAAAAAAATTCTTCCTTACACCCACTTATTTTTGCATCGACATCCTTGCGATGATCATATGCCCTTCTCGGATGACCTTGCTCAAGATTTTCCAAAATAAAGTGGAGATCATGGTGATATATCTCAAATCCTGCTTGGTCGGTTGCCACCTATTGAGCCTACCTCATCTCCGTGTAATATTATTTATTTGTCGACTTCTTCAAGACTCACGTTGTTTGCAATTCGAATTAGACCGACACTACCCATTGAAAGCACATACTGTAGGATCTCTAATCTACCCACCCCAGCCTATCAGCATGGCGTGTCTTTTTGAGGCCAGAAATGTCCTTCGGTGGGTGTAGCTGGCAATTGCCAAGGGTGGGTTATAGACCTTTGTGAACTCTTTCCTGATGTCCTGTCTGCCTTTCTGACAACTGTCATCACCTTCTTTTAGCCCTCAGGCCTCAGAACCAACCTAGCGTACAGTCCTTGGACGCGGTCTATAGCCTCAGCGGGGGCACACGACACCAGCAGGGATTCATGCCAGTGCGTGGAGTCGAGTTGAAACTTGAGACTCTTGCGCTCGCCACTGGAATGCACAAAACATCGAATGGTGGCAGCGAGGCTCTCCTACTCCTCAACCCACAGAATGGTCATCACCAGGACTCGAGCTAGACAGGACTTTACATATGGTGAAGCACCCTTCCCTGCGCTCAGTCACATTGCAGGATCTCGCGATATGGGGCTCCACTCTTCCGCACATTGAGCCTTAGCACGTTATGTCACCTTATCAACGAACCCAGCCAGGCAGGTGGAACAACGGGTATGGACAATCCACATTCCGTTTATGAATGTCCCGGTTTGGCATCGTATCAAGTATCGTCGTACAGATCCTTTTACCGGAGTCACGTCAACAGTTGATTCAATACACTCATAGCCTATAAAGGAAGATTCTCGTGGCCGCACTATGCCTGGAAGGTTTGACACTGCACTTGTGAATGGTAGGACAGGGGGCATGATTGGAATCGAAGGTGTGTTCTAATTTTGCTTTTCACAAGTCACATACTGACTTTCGAGACTGACTTTCGAGACTATGTACATACGGTTTCGTGTGGGCCGAGTACGTGTGGTGAAGTTCTTTTTGGCAACAACAATGCTCAGGTGCCGATGTGCCTTGTTTATGTTGAGTGGTACTCGGAGTTTGGTGATCCAGAACGACCATCACCCACTTCACAAAATCTCACCGATGAAGGACCGTAAAGGCAACAGGATCTGTGGCATCATTCCGCTCGCTAACATACGACACAGTGTCCACATGTATCCAAAGTTTGGACCCTCGCTCCCCAGGAATGGACGAGTAGCAATGTTTTAGATCTTTGTTCGACTTTTTTTGTTCATATATTTACGGATAGGCTCGAGTCGAAATACAGCGCCAGCAGCTAGACTGCGCTCTCGTGGATATTGGGATCGTTAGAAAGGATTTCGACTGATGAGCCTATCCGGAGATTTCTGGGCTTTCTTAGACAGTCTGGGACTCAGCTGATGTCCGTTTCACTTGTAACATGTACAGATCGACGATAAAGCTTCGAATCTTTACGTTGTCAATTTCTATCGGGATCGACAAAGTTTATTTATTTCAACTACCTCCCGGTAATACGCTAAACAAGCTACCGGAAGCGTATTCTTCAAATACGTTCTGCTTGGCTGACGGAAGGCTTGTGTCCCGAGCATCCCTTTCAAGTACGAGCCGGCCATGATGAATGTCAACTTCGGAAGTTGACGTCCTGCCCATCCGTAGCTTTCTGGCATATTGTGGTTATCATCGCTGTCCTTCAGCTGATCCACTCCCATATGGCCCAGATATGGAGTTTGGTAATGGCGTAACCAAACTTTCGGCGAAGAGTGCTCGTGTGCCGGTTACTCTTTACATGCAGAAGAGGAGGGGGGACGCTTCTCCCGCATGGTGCACCCGGGCTACAACCTTTACCGATCACAATTCTATTCCAAATGACTAGTATAAAGGTATACGCCTCCATGCACAATAATCCATCTCTCTCCAGTGCCAAGGCGCCGTTCCTCTGATCGCCACAATGCTTACTTCTTTTAACCTTGTCCTGCTGCTCGGTAGTTCCTTTGCTCTTGGTGCATCCACTGCCAGGTATTCCGTTCGATTGTTAATAATTTTCCGTATACATAGCTCATTGCCTGATCCCAGGAAATGCGGGTCAACCCCGTCAGATGCCCAGGTTCTCGCCGCAGAAGCCCATTTCCAGGCAAACAAAGTTTCATATGACAACAGCGATGTGTTGGCCGCTGCGCCAGTCATCCCTGTCAACTTCCATGTTGTGACTGCGTCAAATGATACGAATCCTTCGAAGGGCTACGTCTCGTAAGATTTTTCCTTTGGTAAAGGTGTGGCGTCTTACTCGTTTATCTCCGAGTAGTGATGGCCAGATAGACAAGCAGATCGCAGTCTTGAACGTTGCCTACAAGAGTACAGGTCTTAGTTTTCAGCTTGCCAACACTACACGCACTGTCAACGAACTCTGGTTCACTAACGTTGGTCCGGAAAATAAGTACCAGACCGCCATGAAACGTTCCCTTCGCACCGGAGGACCTGCTGTTCTCAACGTATATACTGTCGGGTAAGGGCTTCTTGTGCCCGAGAGCTGTGGTAGCTCACGGCCTATTTTGTATAGATTTAAGGCAGGCAGTGGCCAAGGGTTGTTAGGATACGCAACCTTCCCTGTGAACTATGCTAACGCTGAGCAGGATGATGGTGTTGGTATGATCTTCCATTTTCATGTCTATCCACATTATTTTGACGCAGAATATTGGTTTACCAAGTGATACTCTCTTCATCTCTCCCTGGCGGGACAGCTAAGCCCTATGATCTTGGGCAGGCAAGTGTGCTTCTATTGAAGGGGAGGGCATGGCTCACGGTAAATTTCAGACCTTGACCCATGAAGCTGGCCATTGGGTTGGCCTCTATCATACGTTCCAAGGCGGTTGTAATGGCGTCGGCGACGAAGTCAGCGACACCCCCCCGGAGAATGGGCCTGCGTATGGTTGTCCCATCGGACGGGATTCGTGTCCAGGCGGAGGTGTTGATCCCATACGTAAGAGCTTATGCTGGATAATGGTACTTATAGACGAAATATCACTGACATACCTCTTGATAGACAACTTCATGGACTACTCTGATGACGCTTGCATGTCGGAATTCACTCCAGGACAGAGTGATCGCATTAAATCACAGTTGGCGACGTACAGGGGTGTCAAAGTTCCGAAATTATGATTATTGGGTTTGTCGATTATCCGTAGCTGAAAACTAGTATATGTCGTCGGGCTTCCGTAGCCCAATGGCTTGCATCGTTTCCATTTGACCGCCTTTCTATCTTGTAATGTTCAGAGAGGGACATATACACCGTTTCGTCAACGCTCCCAACGAATGCAAGTATCCTGGCTGATACGGCGCCTATGGCGATCCTGGACCTCTCAAGTCGTTATGTAGTTGTCTGTTTGACTGTAGGAGACTTTAGCAAAACATTTTGCTGAGACAGATGGAGAACATACTCTTCTTCGCAACCGAAGGGCCTTCATCCCAAGCGTACTTTAAAGAGCCTCCTATCCGCTCTTCTTTGGGGCTGACGAGTTTGTCTAATATGGTGGTATATAAGTCAACGTCAAAAATGGCGAATGAAGGACCCACTTTTCCAGTAGAGCAATCCCCAAGCCTTCCCATGTTTGCCCTCGCACTTAAATTTTGACCGCGTCACCAGCCAGTAACTGCCTTCAATCTGCTTCTCGCTCCACCGCTTTTGGTGCACGAACTTGCCAACACCGCCGTCCGGCGTCCTCGAGAGAACTTCATACAGATTTCCAGGCCGTGAAATAAGTGACGGGGGCAGTTGACGCGGCAGGAGTCTCTGTATTGAGCGGGTGACGCCGCTAGACCGGACTGGTGTCCATAACATGGTTGGGGTGAAGAGAAAATTTGAAACTCAGCCACGTCAATCTTCGCGCTCATGTGGGCTGCCCTACGATGCTTCCACCGACCACCACCACCGCGCTTGGGCCGTAACGTAGCTCGTGCCGGTTGCAGATCTTATAGCGTCAAACATGAGACGGATGAATGTGGAATTCCGCTCGAGCCAACGTGGTCGGTTCATGACCTACTTTCCTCATATCCGAAGCCGACTCTCTCTTCCGCGACTCTGACCCGACTTCACGAACTTTCTGCACTTGTACATCCACAAGAAGGGTCACACGAGCATGAGAAATTGAAGAGGGAGATGGAGGAGCTCATTAAACTTGTTGACGCGGTGAAGCTTGTCGATACCCGAGGCGTTCGACCGACATCCTTCGAGCTTCCAGACGAGCAGTCACCCGGGTTCGATGATGAACCTTCTGGTCAGTCGTTGTTGAAAAATGCAGCACGAACAAAGGATGGTTTCTATGTAGTTGATTCGGATAGGAAACGGCTGTAGGGAGCAGGCATATCCTTTGAGGGTTGAGGTCCCTTCACGCATATAGTTTGTTGTTTCTGCTATCTTTCCTCCGGGTTTTCTCATAGTGTTGACTAGACAGGCGATTTTGTGGTATACAGAAGTCAGATATTGGTACATTTGATTCAGATGGAAGGTACGGCCTTGAGGTGCCTCTACGATTTCGTCCATCTACTGCTCAAGGAGCGCTTAACGCTCCGTGTCCTCCTGTCGAGCCAAAGCCACCTGCTCCTCTGAGTGTTTCGTCGAGGTCCTGTATGCGTGGTTGACCACGGGAGGAAAATAGGGAACATTAGAGTCCTTACCTGTACCTCGAGAATTTCAGGAGTGTAGATCCTCTCGATGATGAGCTGCGCTATCCGATCACCCTCCTTGACTATGGAGAACTATTAACATATGTTCCTAAAGAACAAGAATATTCAATCACCTTCAAAGTCTTTATCGGATAGATTGAACAACAGCACAAAGACAATACCGCGATAGTCAGCATCGATGACCCCGGCACCCGTGTCAATCATGAACTTCGACGCTAAAAAGCAGCGTTAAACGTGTGAAATGATGCTAGAAACCTAGATTGACGAACCAAGCCCACTACGTGGTGCGACGCGACCATATGTGCCAGCAGGTACAGCAATGGATAGCTGCGTGTCAACAAGGGCTTTTCCATGCGCCGGGATGACCTTGTTCTCAGCACTACAGACGTTGGGATCTGAATGGGAAATGATAAAAAAAAAGAGCTAGTTACCTGTAGAGGTCATAGCCAGCTGCGAGAGCAGATCCGCGGGTTGGGATTGTCGCTTTCTCAGAAAGACGCTTGATGAGAAGGTTGGATGCCGGGGCGAGAGTGGGCTCAGGGGACATCTTTCTCTTCTTGACTTGCGGTGTATCGGCTGACATGGGGGGAAAGGAAATGGACGCGTCGATCGGAGGTTGAAATACCTGAGGGCGCGTCAACTCCGCATTAGGAAATCCACAAGGAAAAAAGGAGATTCTGACTGCTTTTATCTTGGGTTGTGACGTCGCCCTGAATCCTCCCTCTGCTAGATATATATTACTCGAAGTACGAAGGGATCATGCTCTTCTCTTCACCGGGCAGGTGGCGCATTCACATTACCCGGGGCAATCCGTTACTTATAACTAACTTCGAAGTTCGGGTAATTGACTCGGAAGTGTAAGCCTGGGTGTGGCTTACAGCAGAACTCATACTGCTACATATATAGCATGCAGCGGCTGAACAGGTATCTGTTCAGTTATCTCGCCTTTTGGCTGTATAGGTTCTCATGTGCGTGCTTGGGACCACGCTTACACGAAGAGGTCGAATGAAGGATAGTTATTCCAAGAGCAAGGTCTGGTGTGACATTAAGATGATATTAGTGTTGGATACAGGCTCGCAAAGGCCGGCTTTAGGGCAGAGCCGATGGGAGAAGCTTTAAGATGCAATGTATCTATATGACGGGAGGACGCTTCCTCAGTCGGGCAGCGTCTTAAAGATGATAATTCCCATTAAACCGGAAAATTCGAAGAACTCCGAGCAAGGTACTGG
Source organism: Tephrocybe sp. NHM501043 (assembly GCA_018855915.1). Classification (NCBI taxonomy): domain Eukaryota; kingdom Fungi; phylum Basidiomycota; class Agaricomycetes; order Agaricales; family Lyophyllaceae; genus Tephrocybe; species Tephrocybe sp. NHM501043. The sequence goes on from JABCKO010015848.1 coordinate 105,473, forward strand.
GGGTATTTAGGCCGACATTATTATTGGGCACTGGTTTTTATCTGTGAAACGGAATCAACGATATGACTAGATACTAGATAGTAATAGGAGTTACCTGAAGACCGTGCATTCCTGGCATCTCTTCTTTGAGAGTCTCTGTGACGAGCCTATGCTGTTTCACGACAGAAAGACCTGCAAATGCCGCACTGGAAATATTGATGGCATAGAATGAGCCGCACCCTCCTACATGGCCACAAACGCACAGAGATTCAGCTCCTGATCATAGAATCACGGGATAATAAGCACCAGAGATATCCTGAACTTTGACCTGGCACGGAGAGAACCTCTCTGTCAACTTGTCTGCGATCAAGCGTTCGCCCTCGAGTTGCCCATACGGCTCAGAAGGCGGCGCGCTGAAACGTGCTGCACTTGTAGTGATCATCCTTTTGGAGACGGTTGGGAGGAGCCGGCGCGACAAAGAAAGGGCAAACATGGCCTGGATTCGGAGAGGGTCGAGATTCGAACGAAGTAAGGAAATGAGGGGCGTTTGTCAGCAAGATCAAACGCGTTCAATGTGTGATCAGTTCAACTGTTCACCGTTTTCTCATTGACGTCGACATCGGTGCAGGTGTGCTGGGGCTCCCTAGTCGTTGTGCTCGGCAACGTGATCACAGTGTCAATATGTGGGGTACACTGAGAGCGTCAATCTGCCCGCGCTTGGGCGCAAGGCAGTTCAGCTTGAGGTCACCTTTTGCTAGACCAGTGCTCGCTGCTGTCTGTCCACGCCCCCCTCCGTCTCGTTTGCAGCCTCTCATCTCCGCCTCGAGAACCTTTCGCTCCTTTTCATCAAATGTTGCAAAACAGAATTCAAAGATGGAATCTACACATAATGAACTTCCGGTTCTCGCCCCACGCTCCGTCGGCATGTGGCTTATGATGTCCTCAACCCTCGTCTTTGCCATTGTTGTCGTTGGCGGAGTCACCCGCCTCACTGAATCGGGGCTCAGCATTACAGAGTGGCGCCCGATCACAGGTGTACTTCCTCCACTCTCAGAGGCCGAATGGGAAGCCGAGTTTGACAAATACAAAAAAACCCCAGAGTTCAAGATGTGCGTTCCCCGAACCAGTCCTATACTCCGAAAACTAACTTAAGCTTCTGCAAAGGCTCAATTCTGGTGCCACCCTCTCCGACTTTAAGTTTATCTTCTCCATGGAATGGGGCCATCGTCTTCTCGGTCGTCTCCTTGGTGTCGCTTTCGTCGGTCCTCTCGTCTACTTTGGCATTCGGCGCAAAATTTCTAGATCCCAATTCGCACAGCTCTTTGGACTAGGCACGCTCATTGGTGCACAGGGTGCGCTTGGGTGGTACATGGTGCAGTCTGGACTGGACGAGGCGCTGTTGGAAAACCCTGGTGCCGTCCCGCGCGTGTCGCAGTATCGCCTCGCCGCTCATCTTGGGATGGCCCTTGCGCTCTACGCAGGAATGTTCACTACGGGTCTGGCAGTCATCAAGGACTGGAGGTTTTCACGCGGAGGACAGTGGAGTGGGACTGAACTGAGCAAGAGTATCGGGCGCTTGTTACTGAAGCCTGAAGTAAGGACATTTAAAAGACAAGCATGGGGGCTCACTGGGCTTGTGTTTTTGACAGCACTCTCTGGTATGGAATATCGCCACCTTCATTCTCTTCCAGAATATTTCTAACTGACGGCTTGTAACACCAGGTGCATTTGTCGCAGGCCTTGACGCAGGACTGTTGTACAATGAGTTTCCCTTGATGGGTGGCCGCCTTGCGCCTCCTGCGGATGAGCTCTTCTCTCCTGCTTATGCCAAGAGCGGGGACAAATCCGACCTATGGTGGCGCAACATCTTTGAAAATCCTACCACTGTCCAATTCGACCACCGTGTCCTTGTACGTGTTTAGCCTTCTATACTTCATCACAGCGCTCACACCAGTAAGTAGGCTACAGCAACGTATTTCTCGACGCTTCTCCTATGGGCCTCTTCACGCCGAAGTGCTCTCACTGCCGTACTTCCACCAGCGACACGAATCGCTGTCACAGCAGCATTTGCTATGGCCAACGCACAGGTGCTTCTGGGAATTTCGACCCTGTTGTACCTTGTCCCTGTGCCACTCGCTGCTGCCCACCAAGCTGGAAGCGTGATGTTGTTGAGTGCGATGCTACACGTACTGGTGACGCTGAGGAGGCCTGGGAGTGCTGCAAAATTGTGGCGAGACGCCTTGCACAGAGTTAAGCAGACGGGTGGTGCGAATCAAAATCTCAACGCGATAGCAGTGGGGAAAAAAGCTTGAACCTAAAGAAGCTAAATATAATGGGGACGTATACGTTACAGGGCAAGGTAATACAACAACTAAACCACTACTCAAAGACCCAAAAATTATAAACATCTAACCCAAGTGAATGTTTGTTCTAGGTTTACCGACCATTGTGTTTTGCATGTATGCCCAATGGTTTCCGTTTGAAAAGGCGCAGGAGCGTTATCGCCTCGCGGTTGTATGCTTCCTTGTCAGGATCATCTGTAACCTAAGGCAAAACAGAACATGCATATAACCATATGGATTATTTAAGCAATTCAACAGAATCGTACCTCAGTCCATGTAAATACTTTCCCTAACATTCCAAAAAAGCGCTTGTCGGCTTTCCGCCGCTTTTTGTAGCAAAAAAGGATTTCGGTTTCTTTATCGTCAACCCTGGCGTCGACAAGATCACACAATGTCTGCACAAGGAGAGAAAATGCTGGCTCGAAGTACACGCAATCTGCCGCTAGGATAAGGTCTGGCACAGGGAGGGATGTCGGGAGTGGTCCGCCCCTACAGGTTGTCATTTACTTGAATTGGAAGTCAGTCACCGACAGAAGCGCTGCTCACCAGTCAAGCTCTGCAACAGCGACTGTCGCGTTGAGATTGTTCAAGAGCACGTTTCGGCGCATTATGTCAAGAAGTGGGCTGTGGTTTGGGGCGAAGATGGTCGGTGTAGACCTTGGGATAATCGCGTCAAGAGACGCACGCTTGATCGGTGATCCATACACTTTGAGCACCAAGTACAGATTTTCGGAGCTTTAGTTTTGCTGCAACGAGTCCAACTAGGCCAGTGCCGCTTCCGAGCTCCAAAATGGTGCGGCCATGGAGGAAATCCGGGCCACGCTTTGTGATGTAGCTGGATAAGATCTTTAGGCATGATCAGTTGTTTATTTCATTTCTGACACTTCTAGTACGACCAGACCTCTCCGGCGGGCCAAGCAATTCCTCCACACCCAGGTGAAGCATCTACTGCTAGCACGATCTCGACTGGAAGCTGAGGGCGCTGAGGGCTGGAAAATGATAGATGAAGGGCGTCATCACGTATGGATCGCAACTGTTTTGGGATGATAGAATTGGGTTCATCGTCGTCTTCATCCTGCTGCATGAGATGGCGTAGAGGGTCAAGCTCATCGAGAACCTCATCGAGCTCGAGGTCATCGTGAAAGGTTGACATGGAGATTAGATGGGTGATGCAGGGTCAAGGTCGCGTTGATTATAAGTATGGAACGTTGTAAACAGATCACAACTTCCATCCTCGACTACGACCAGTATGCCCAGCAAGAAAAATAAAAACAACAAGAAAAACAAACACGAAGTTGTCTTTGAATGGTGAGCTTGCTCCTTTCTCTGTTACCAACATTACCACCACTCATCACGGCGTCCCAGGCCACACCCTGAGCCAAGAGAAGTCATCGTCTCGGGCACCTTCAACGGTGTACGTCACAAGAACCCTTCTGCTATCCTTAAAGCTGACTTAAACTTACAGTGGGCTCGTACCTGCCATCTTACAAAGGGGCCTAATGGCTTCTCTGCCACTGTAAAGGTCCCTTGGGGCTCCAAGACCGCGTACAAGTATATCGTGGACGGTGTTTGGACCACTCATCCCGACCAGCCTACTGAAACTGACCACGACGGTAATATCAACAACATGTACGCTGCACCACCGAAGCCGAGCACAGTCAACGGCAACGGTGAGCATGCGCCTGAACCGGCGCCAATCACTACCACAGGGACACTTCCTCAGCTCGTTGCACACTTTGCAGACACCGTCGCTGCGCGCGAAGGCACATCCTCAGCGCTTGGCTACGTAGCCTCTGGTCTCGGCGCTGCGATTCACAATGCCGTGGGCGTGGATCCCATCAACGCGGAGCAGGTAACTGTCTTGGTCTCTGGGTCGTGTGCGCGCTGACTTGGGTTCAGATCGCCATCCCCACACCTCTGCAAACCGCTGCAACTACGACATCTGGATTTGATGCTCCTGACAGCGCTGTAACTGAGGACACCCCGCTGTCCGCTGCTCCAGCAACGGAGGAACCTGTGGCGGTGTCTCAAGCTCCGGAGTCTGGTAATGCCGATGCCTCTAAGGAGCTTGAAGTTGCTCTAAAGTCAGAGCCGTCTGTCAACGTTCCGTCTGACACTCCAGCGTCCATTGTCCCCGTCAACGCACCCGAAAACAATGCAGTTCCCACAGCTGCCGTGGAGTCTGTCAGCGTTCCTGCCGAAGAGACGCACCTTGTTGGAGACGCGACCGTGGAAAAGGAAGACGAGATAATCGAGCCCTCGACACATACCGTTACTGTACTGAATGGGATTACTCCGGTCGAAGAGGGAGCTGGTGTCAAGGCTGAGGAGGGGCTTGTGGCGGTAGCGACAGAGAATACTGAGCCACTAGCTGAGGCCACCGACGCCGCTGAACCAGCATCTGTTGAAGACAACGATGAACCATCTGAAGCAGTGGTCCCAATTGTTACTACAATTGTCCCAGTTGCTGCAGCTGCTGCGGTTGCCTCCGCTGTTACCGCTTCTTCAGATGATGCACCATCCGCTGCAGCCGAACCCCCTGCCTCGAAGGATATATCCGTCGAGGCACCCAAACCTATTGACACACCACAGGTAACTACCCCCAACTCCGATCTCAATCCCTCGTCCGTCCTTTCCCCCGAGGAGACACTTAGTGGCGCATCGGCTGCAGCTGCTGCCGCTTCAGAGAAGGCCACGCCCAAGGAAACATCTATTTTACCAGTCGTAACGCCCCAGAAAGAGCTCGATATGCTCAAGCAACCGGAAGCAGAAGCTGAGGTGGTTCCTAAAGCTGAGGAAGCGAAGGTTGAGCATGCGCCTGCTCCAGAGCCAGAACCTGCGCCGGAAGTTGTGGAAAAGGAATCCGAGCCCGAGGAATCCGAGGTCGCCTTTGTGGAGCCTTGGCGTTCCAGTGAAGTGGTGCCAGTGCAAGAAGCGCCTAAGGAGGTAGTGAACAATGGTTCTGAACCCGCGGCGAAGCTTGCCGCGGAAAAGAAAGCGGAGCTAGCACAAGCTGAAACTGCGCCTGCGGTGGAACTAACGAAGATGGAGCGGGTCGAGAATGTCCCCGAACCTGTTACGGAGCCCACACCAGAGGCAACACAGGCCGAACCTGAAAATACTCTCGTGGCCACAGTGGAACACCCTTCCCGTTCCGAACCTGCAGCGGTGCCTGTCGGGAAGGAAGAGATCCAAGGAGCAGACGCTGCAACTCTTGCACCAGCTGCGCCTACAGCAGCTGAATCGGAGCCTTCACAGCCACAAGTGACCGACTCCTTGCCATCTCCGACAAGTAATCCTTCAACAACTGATGCCGTTCTTGTCCATGCAGCGGATACTTCTACGGCCAAACCGTCCTCAGCACCAGCAACCCAAACCGCTGTCGTCGAACCCATAGAGCACAAACCCCAAGCTGACGAGTCTGTGAAGTCTGCCGAATCTACGAAGCCCGCTGAGCAGATAACCGAGTCTCCTGCATCGTTGCCCTCCCCAGTGCCAGTGACGAAGGCTGCGGCTGTCGAGCCTACTCCTGAGCCGAAGTCCCAACCCGTCGAGCCTGCACCTGCAGCGAAACCATCCGCTCAAACGAACGGAACAAACGGACATGCCAAAGAAACCTCCTCCACTTCTACCGCTCCCCCCGCAAAAGAATCGTTCCCGTCCACAGTATCTGCTGGGCTATCAACGACGAAAGCGGAGACGGTACCTGCACGAAAGAAGAAGTCATCCATCTTCGGAAAGCTCAAGCATATCTTTACTGGTGGCGACAGTGACAAGAAAAAGCCCTAAAACTATATTGAGAGGTGGAACATCCGGATTGCTTGAGCGACATAGGACGTTGGAATTACTAGGTGGAACAACCGGCGCTACTGATATTGGTTTTTAGTGCTTTCGGTCTCTTTTTAATCATTTCTTTATTCGTATTCGTTATGTGGGTATTTTGAGCTTATTTCATAACCCATTCTTTTAAGCCTTCGTTTCGATGTACCGCTGGTAACCTTGTCCAGTCCTATCCCTATATGTGTATTATGCACCCGTTCTGTTGTGACTTGTATCGTTGTATCGATCCTGTACTCAGAGACATTTACTGTTATATTTATTTTCCCGTAGTTTGTGGGGCACCACCCAATGGTCCACTTTCTCTGACCATCTCGGCCATGTTCGAGACATGTCCAGATGCAGTACTCATACCCCACAATACTAGCATTTCTAGGTCTCGAGCAAAATTGTACAGATTGTGCATAGATTAATGGCAAACTTCCCATCTACGCCTCAATGGTCTACGCCTCCATGGCAAGCACGATCCCTGAAAAACAAATAGCATTGGCATTAAGATGAATCCAAATAAGCAGGAAGAGGGAGGACCCACCAGCACCAATTGTCTCACCACCACGCCGTATCAATATTCGCCCCATGTCCTTGTTTGCTGCAAAGGTCTCTAATGGAATGGGACGCACTACAGCTGGTCCGGACAATGTTGTAGTCCGCAGCGTGATCTGAACCTCTGCAGAAGTACCCTTCGCCAGCACGCTGTTCAGGCACAGGCGATTCAGCACTGCATTACGGGGAAAGCAAGATAGTACACACCGAGGGCTCGCCTTAAGCACTTTCCCCGTCGCACGGTCAAGGGAGGCAGTCAGTTTGGAGAGGGTAGCAGGAACGTCCCGTGAATGGTGGAACAATTCTACCTAATGTCCAAGTTATTAGACGGATTAAATGTAAAGGGGTCCACGACATACTGATGTTCCGGCGGTGATGGGCACCTGAATGTCAAATACGATAATACGTGCACTGAACGACGTCGCCAGAGGTACAAGATCTGTCGTTGAACACAGGACACTCCCGATGTGTAAATGAACAGGGTCGATCGAGGTCAAATACAACGTCGCATTGGTTCCAGCGGCAGCCCAAGGAACATTCTCGTCGTCGACTTCAATCGCTAGAGGGAGGAATCATCTGCTGGTTGAATATTAAATCGAAGGACAATCAAGCTCACATTTAACAACGGCGCTCTCATCGCCTGGAAGTATCCTTAGCCGCTCTCCAACTTGTACGACGCCACCACACAGGCGTCCAGAAACAGCACCGCCTGAACCGTGACTTTTGAAAACATTTGAGATTGGGATTCTCAGAGGTGCCATAATCTCGCGCGTTGGAGGCTCTAAGACATCTATAAATGTGACGCCCTTGTCAGATCAAGCGAGAACCAAGGTGGACAGACAGGGCTTACCCAACAAGTCAACAAGAGTTGGCCCATTATACCATGCATTCAAAGCTGCTGACGCGTCTCCCTCGCGAACCACAAGGTTGATGCCCTCCATTGCACCGACTGGCACAAATTTGGTCTTGCTAGGATGGAATCCGGATTGGATTAAGAATGGACGCAAGATGGAGCATATTTCATTGTATCGGTCCTTCTCCCAACTAACCTAAAGTGCAAAAAGGGTCTCGAGACTTCGTAAGATACGGAAGCATTGCATGACTAACCTGGTCCAATTTGTTGACAGCCACGATGACTTGGGCGACACCCAGACTTCGAACCAAAAGTAAATGTTCTCGAGTCTGACCACCTCGCTCAAAGCCGGCCTCGAACTCGCCATTCGTGGCATCTACTACAAGTAATGCACAGTCCGCCTGTGACGCGCCTGAGATCATATTTGGAATAAAATCTTTATGGCCAGGCGCATCGAGGACAGTCACTTGTCGATGTGGAGTTGCGAGTGACTGAAGAGCAATGTCCATGGTGATACCTCTATTATAATCGGTCATCGAGGATCAGGTGCAGAAAAGGTGAGAACCGACCTTTCTCGTTCTTCTGCGGTGCCATCCAGACCCCAGGCCCAGCTGAAGCTGCTTTTGCCAGCTTTTGCGCTTCCTCTTTCATTTGCAATCCGCGTCTTTTCTTCTAGACGGCCGAGCTCATATAACAGGCGGCCCATGAGCGTCGATTTTCCTGCATCAACGTGACCTGCCCATAATGTTAGAAGGAACGATAGGAATAAAGATCAAAACCACATACCAACAACAACCAAGCTCACCCCTTTCTTTTTATTTTCACCTTCTGCTTCAATGACACGCCTTGCCTCTTCTAGCAATTTTTCCCTCGCAAAACTCATTTGTGGCGGCTCCTCTGGTCCAGCATCAGCGTCTTCATCTCTCGTGAGGTTGAGAGCAGACAGATCAAGGTGACGTTGGTCCATGCCTCTAGCAGGGGTCGATGATCCTGACTTCTTGCCAGTGGGTCCCGCTTTCTTCTTAGTAGGAGTGCTCAAAGCAGACGACGGGCGGGACGACGAAGCAGACGTGGATCCAGAAGCTTTTTTTAAGGCCTTCTCACGTTCCTTCGCGGCTATAAATTGTAGGGGCCAATATAATCAATACAACAAGAGCAATATAATGATATAGAAACCAAAGAAGGGAACAAAGAAAAGAGAACAAAGAAGGGTTGTCATTTCGCAGAAACGACTGAAGCGGTCTTGCGCGAGCCTGATGCGGATGATGCGTCTTTGTGCAGAGACGTTCCGCGCCTTGCATTCATGACAACATCGTCAGGGCTAGGACCCTCGAATTTGAAACCCATTGGGAGCGAAAAATCTGGCACGGCAGGTCCCTCTCGTCTATGCTTCCTCGATTTATGCTTGGATTTCTCGGAAGGACTTTCTACAAGCGACACAGATGACGCGGGAGTGTCGCTATGTTCTTTTCCATGTCGCGAAGAACGATGTTTGGGTTTGGCTTCAGGAAGAACATCATCGACGAGCAACGAGGCGAACGCTGATGGGGACGCACGAACGAGCACCGTAGACTCTGGTAGGAATATAGGCGATACGGGAGGAAGTGAAACTTCTTCCTCTTGCGGTAAAGTAACCTGCTTCTCTTGGGCCTTTCTGATTTTCGCCGCTAACTTCGAGCCCTTGGCCAGCGGAGGCGGGACAGGGGGAGTTGCACCAAGGGGTACCACAAATTGTGGTGGGATCACTCTAGAGCGAGTAGGATCCGTCAGCGTATACAGCGTCTGATAAGACGTCGTTATCGCCGTCGTCGCAGTCGGCCCGTTCGCAGTCGGCGTCAAGTATTCAGTCACAGGTTTAGGCACCTTAGGACCCCGGTTGGCATTGGATTTCTGCGCAAGAAGTGCCAACTTCGAAGGCGCACGAATACTATCGGCGTCTTTGGTTGTGCGGAAAGTGTCGACTTCTTTATAAATACGAGGTGACTGGGGTGATGTGGGCCCAGAGCGAACGGAAGGTGTGCGAGCCGGAAGCTGGGCATGGCTGAGCGATCCCGTTGTAGATGGCGTTGGGCTGGAGGAAGCCGTTGATACTGTGGAAGCCGGTTTTGATGTCATTTTGGAGGTCGTTGCATTATCGAGAGCCTCGAGTTCCATGGCCGTATTTATTGCTCGTCGGACAAGAGAAGTCATTGAAGAGGTTTCAGTGTCAGCTGGATTGAAATATTCTTCATTTTCTCCTGGCGCAGTCGAAGATGAGTGGGAAGTAGGTAGATTTGTAGGTGCCATAGAACTTGGCGGACGGACGGACTGCGCAGATGGTCGGAGTCCGGGGAATGTTTTGACAGACCCCGTAATGGTCGTTCCAGATGATCTTGAACTTTCACTTCGAGAAGATATACTATTAGCACGGGAACTAGCAAGGAGAGAGAGTTTCGATTGTTTGGGAGTGGCAATTGGAGGGTTGGGCTGTTTGCTAGCTTTCGAATTGTAGTCTGGAATCTCTGGAAGCCCTTCACTGCGAGGAACTCGTTCGCTGCGTGCATTCTTGACCGTTCGTACACTGGCCGTGTCAGATGCAGAAGCTGATGGTACTGGCTCGAATAGGGATAACGCATTCAACGCAGACAATGATGGTGACACTGGTATCAAATTAGGGTCAATGGGATCGTGACCACGGTTGACAGTAGGTTCTAGGAGAGCGGTCAGTTATGGCGGGTTCAAATCGTTGGGATGAGACTTACCAATAAGGTCTCCAAACGATGATGACGTGTAAGTACTGGGTGGACGAGGTGACCGGTGTAGGTGAGGGGCGAGCTTGCGGCCGATAGGAAGATGAGGTGTAGGTTCTGTGCGCTCTGTGCGTTCCGTAATGGTACTCAGAGCAGGCCGTAGAACTCGCGGAGTTCCCAGTTCTGAGACTTCTACCGCTCCTTGATGCTGGAAGACCAACGGTACTCGAGATCTTTCCATTGTTTCTGCCTGTTGCTTGGGAACTTGGAAGTCATATTGTTCGGGATGGTAATACTCCGCGTTACTCGAGCCCTCGTCAAGATCTTGAGGGACAGGAGGAAGGTCCTTGCTAGTGTTGGGGTCTAGATTGATATCGTAAACATCTGGATGTATCGAGGCTGCAAGAGGCGCAAGGACAGGTAAGGAATAAGAAGCACCTTCTCACATCGAGACCTGGCTTAAAATATTGTGCTTAAGAGCCCGCGATCCTTGCGCGGCAGCGGACGCAACAAAAACAAGACGATAACAGAACCAATATGAAACGAAATGAAGCTCACCTTTGCGGTCGCGCGCCATCTGCCTTCTGCTTTGTTCCTCTGTGGGTAGTCTGAGCACCTAGCATAACGACGAGTAAATGGTCTAACCGATGGCCCATTGAATCGTCTTCTCTGCGTCGAAGAAGAACTCCCACAGAGCATCTTTTATATCCTGATCGGACAGCCCAGAGATATTATTATCGCCTAGCACTTCGCGCACTTCCTCAAGACCATGAAGAAGTTGAGCTTCAGAGAAGTGGTTACTAAGTGAAGTTTTTGCTTTGCCCTAAGGAACATACCATGCTGCTCATCGGTCAACTCCTCCCCACCATCGGATAGGGCATCGTCGTCGAGTTCATCTGCAGGTTTACGCGATAAGTCATAATAGACGCGTCAATGGACTCGATAGAACCTTCGATGTTGAGATTTCGAATATGTCTATGTCTCGACATGATGGAAGTAGCGATTCCTACTAGCGAATGGCCGAATTGAGTAAGACCCAAACAAAAGTTGGTGACATGAACAAACAAGTTCATTTCCCTTACTGCCTCTCAAATGTTTGGTGCGATTCGTGCTGCTGCTTCGCGCTCCTCTGTTCGCGTGAGCTTACCCTTTATCATGTCTATGATTTTTGTCCTGCCTCTAATGACGCCAGTTTTCAGGCCTTTTCTACCACCAGTTCACGAGCCTCTGACCTTGCTAAACTCACCCTTGTGGGCAACCTCATTAAAGACCCAGAGACACGCCAGACAAAGAATGACAGAGAATATGTAGTGTGCGCGTTTTAAACTTCTGTCTTCTGCAACCCAAATATCTAAATTACGCGACCAATAGGTACACTGTCGCGACGACCAACTACCCCCCTCCCCCTCCCGATGCCAATGGTGGTAAGTCTTAAACCTCATTTTTCGGTCATTATGAGACTTATTTTTGTACGAAGAACGCAGGCCAGCTGCTTCCACCTTCCACCGCATCCTCTCGTTCTCGGAACACTCCAACAAGTACCTTCAGACCTTGAAGAAAGGCTCCAAGGTGTACGTTGAAGCTGGCTTTGAGCTTCGTGAACCTGAACCCAATGCCGATCCTTCAACACCCCAGGGCCAGCGCCAAATTTTCCTCAGACATGGTTCGTGCTGTTTCTTTCCGTCAGACGTAGTTCTGTCTTATCTGCTCCCCGCAATGTTTAGAATCTATCAGAGTGCTCACCTGGCCCAGGAACACTGAGCGCGAATCTAGTCAAGAAGCCGAGGAATAATTTATCTTACCCCTAATTACCCTCCTCATCTTTATCCACTTTCGATGGGTGGCACATATATTCATTATTCGTTGGTGTTCATAATAATTTTACAATCCCTACTTTTTTGACAGCCTCAAGGCTGTTCGCGATGTTCAAATGGAGAATCCGTCCGACGGTTATGTTCACTTGGCCCAAGAGGGTCTGTGAGCCATTCCTTGAAGTCCGCATTTATTAAAAAAAAAACGTCAGCTATATTACTTGTGGACTCACTCTGCTTTCGCGATTTGCTTCCATTGGCATTGTCGGGGCAGGTGGGCCTGTTTCTCTCGCCAGTTTATTCAGATAGTCACGAATGGTGGAGACCACGAGCTAGAAGAATGTCAGTTGTTCACTAGTATGGTCTGGCAGCGCTAGTTATCTACTTACATTATGATCATCCTGCGAAGAGCCAGAATAACAAGCCACCACAGCGATTGGACAACACGGCGCATTCTGATATAATTTTGAGCACTGCCGCAGCCATAGGTAAAACAGGAAGTACCTCGAGCCATATTGGAAATGCTATGAGTGATCAGTCCTTTACTATTTAAGACGAGGGTTGATGATGCAAGAACGTACCACCACCATTAACGCGAAGTTCGCCCTGACCCATGCCCAACTGTTTTGGTGTCTTCCCCATTGCGCTCATCCCTTTCTCGACATAAAAGCTCGAGTGGCCTGTTCGTCGGACCACGCTAACCATGCCCTCAATGCATGTCCAGCTGTCCATGCTGACGTCACCGATTCCACTGCCATGCCCCAAGTCCCCGACTGTGCACGCGAAGAGTGTGTGCCCAGCAATGGATTGCACAGATATAACCAGCCCTTTTCCCTTCACATGTCGAGAAGTTCCACGGAATCGCTTCCTCAGTGAAAGGCCCTAATGATTGTAAGATGGTGCGTTGAACGGGGATTGGCATGAGAAGCTTACAAGGGTGACAGCATCCGACGCCGTAAATGAGGGAAAACGAAAGTTGCCTTCTTCTGAAAGTGCTTGGGTCGCGAGCTCGGCGTCGGAGGGTGCCATAGAATGGAAACCACTGAACATATGGACGTCGCTCGAGACAAAGCCGTGTCAAGGTCTTTTGAGCTAGAGAAAGAGCACCGTATGAGATAAAAGTGAAACAGAAGCACAAGTAAGACTAGGCACAGTGCTTCTGAGGACAAAGGTGCGTGGAAGGAGCACACGCAATGAGGCGCGTTTATCTAATGTAATGTTGGACAATTTCCACGTTTTAAAGGGACGATGTCAATAAGCGACGCTGTGTGCTCACCAGATTTGGCCAGAGATGGAGTTCGTTTCGTCTGAACGGATTGTAGGAGTCAGGAAACACGTCGGACGTGAGCCCAAGTCAAACTTCTCGTCGGAACCAGCTGGCATCAAGGGCCTACTAGTGGCAGGTGCTCAAAGCGCTTAACTACTGGTAAACATCGTACCTGTGAGCCGTCATTATCTTTCACCACGAAGACTTTTGGAGTAGATTGAAGCATGTTTTATAGTATCGCTGCCAAATGACCATGAAATTCCAGCGAAGAGATTTACGAGGTCAACTAAGTAAGTATGCACATAGGTAGCATATTTGATGCCGAAATTCGGCCATTGTTGACCCGGTTCCGGTGGAACTGTCTTTCACCCTGTATACTTAATCATGAAGAAACGCTTTCTGCTGCACATTTAGTTCATGGAGTTCTTCAATGATTTGGGCACCGACCCCTTGAAGCCCTCTCTATTTGAACTTGTTGCTCAGGAACAGCTCAGAGATCTCCTTCAACCAGCGTTAAAATATGTTTTAGCGGTGAGCCTTAATGATTTTGAGCTCATCCATTCGTTGGCTCATTTGTCGTAGGTATTCGCTCAACGTTACCCGCGATATCTCTTGAGAATCGTGAATCGCCATGAAGAGTTCTACGCTGTAATAATGTTATTCGTTGAGCGGTACTATCTCCGCAAATATAGTATGTCGACAGCCTACGCCAGTTGGATTCCGCTCTGACGGCTCCTCTATGTGTACAGATGCTTCGTTCTCTGAGAACTTCTATGGCCTCAAACGGAGGCGCCGTCCTTGCATCGAAACCCCTAGGGCGAAGGCTGCAGTCGGCGGGATATCGCCAGCCGAGGCATTAGGAACTCGAGAAATAGGGCGTTCATTACTTTTTCTAGTAAGTATAAGCCTCATCTATCAAAGCATGCCTAACTCTTGGCTGCAGGTTGGTGTACCATATATTCGAGCAAAAGCTCAGGACTATTACGAGGAGCTGGGGGGCGGTCTAAGTGCTGATGTCCTTGACGAAAACATCGGTGCGAGGCAGATACAGGCACTCACGGAGAATGTACCATTTCTTCTTTATACTTGCATCTTCCATTTGGAACTTACGTTGCCCGTATTCTTAGACATTGAAAGCGCGATTGAAGCGAAGCTTTAAGGCGGCGTACCCCTGGGCCAACACTTCTTATGAACTATGGCTACTGGTATGCAACATGTCCTATCTATTCGACAGGACACCATTCTATCGGCCATGGCTATCCTGGATCGGTGTCGATCTTCGACGCCTAGGATCCGAAGATTTTGTGAGTAGACACATTGCATCAGGAATCATACTGACGCGTCCTTCAGCGTGCCGCCGCACTGGCAGCCCAAAAGGCGTTGTCCCCAGACGAACACCGTGGCATCCTTGCAAGGATCAAAAACACTTTCGCCTCATCACCTCACCTATTGTTGGACTCGCTTCGCCTTCTTCTCCCCACAGCAATATTCTTCGTCAAATTCCTCGAATGGTGGTATTCCCCGGGATCCCCCGCACGGTCGTTGTCCACGTCCCCCTTAAGCCCTGCTGTCCCTCCACCACAAATGTTGCCACCACACCCTCAGGGTATTTCATTCAATAGAGACAGCTATGGAATCTGCCCAATCTGCCAAAAAGCCATTAACAACGCAACAGCGTTGCCCTCAGGTTATGTGTTCTGCTATAGATGTGCTTATAACCAAGTAGATAAGCACAGTCAATGTCCCGTTACATTGTTGCCTGCTCGCGTGTGGCAGCTAAGGAAGGTTCTTGTCTAATTCGAGGGGCGCACGTTCGTCAGGGCCATAAATAGTTGACCCTGTATTATCGATATTGAGATATATATGATTCAGATGAGAGCTATCGATGGCGAGACTCAAACTGTTTGCGGGAGTCCGGAGCCATGCAATTTCTCCACCAAATTTAGACACGTGTGTCGAAGTGATTTTGTCCCGACTTCTTCAATTGACTTATGTGTGCAACTTTATCGTATTGCCTCTAATGGGTTCCCCTGAATACTAAGAAACAACGCCTGTACCTTCGAATTCATACTGAAGGGAATCCTTATCTCAACCTGCACGCGACCACTATCAATTTTTTACAATGAAGGTGAAATTTTTTGTTTTAAGATTTAGATAAAGCTTTATCTCCCATCCTACAGTTCGGCAAGCACATACAGTCCCAGCAAGTTCCAGGATGGTCATCATACTATCTCGACTACAAATTTCTCAAAAAGATTATCTCTTCACTTGCTGCCAATCGACCCGCATCTGAGGCAGCGGCACTAGCGTCGGGCATACGCCCGTCTGATTTTATCGGCCAACCGCCTTCCGCAACCCCTATCGCCTCGCCTCATAGCCCATCCAGCATACTCGATGAAGGGCCTCGCCGGCCGCCCATATTCTCTGCCTCCGGACACGACTCAGACCGAGGGTCGGATTTCCGAGCACACAAGGCAGCGTTCTTTTTCCGGCTTGAACGTGAACTAGAAAAGGTACGGTGAGTCTACTTGAGAGATGCGACGCGTTCATTAAACCATTTCTCGTGAAGATCAATGATTTCTATCTGCAAAAGGAAGCAGAGCTCAAGTTGCGAATGGAGACTCTTCTCTCAAAACGGCGAGCCGCGGCTATGCGTGGCCTACCAGATACTACGAGCGATGTCACACAAAATAACGTCGAGTGGAGCGCGGTGGAAGAAGGCTTTCGTCTTCTGGAAAGGGATGTCGGGAAACTGCAGGTATACACATATGCAACAGCTCTCTCTCACTCATGTACGAACGTCCGTTTCGCAGCAATTCGTGGATGTAAACGCTACAGGATTCCGAAAGATCTTGAAGAAGTTCGATAAACGGTCAAAGTCGACAACCAAGGAGCTCTATCTATCGCGTCAAGTCGATGTGCAGCCCGTATTCAACAGACAGGCGAGTCTTATACGCGTCGCCTACGCCTCAGGCTTGCTGAAGACAACTATTAGCTCATTTCTGAGCTCTCTGATATAATTGCAGTCTGTCTTTTGGACCTCACCGACCTCTCCTCGGGCCTCAAGTTTGAAGGATCCGCGGCAAATGATATTTTCGCTCAACAGATGCTGGCGGTAAGGGCACCACCGATAGGCCCTTTCAGGGATCTGGAGAATAATATCCGGACTGCTGTTGCTGCTCGCGAGGCAAGCACGATCGCCGAATGCGCACGATATTCGGACGTTCTAGCTGAAAGCAGCGGTGGAAGACCGATCGTCGCTCGAATTTTATGGAATGTCATTATCGAGGCTCCTTCTGACTTGGCAGACTTGATCCTTTCTTCTCTGTCTTCTCCTTTCGACTTCCAGTTCGTCGATGATATCAATGAACGGACTTGTCTACACGAGGCAGCAATGGCAGGAGCACTGTCATTAGTCAACCTCTGTATCGAGAAGGGTGTTCGTGTCGAGAAAACCGATCTGTATGGTCGTACTGCACTTCACTATGCATCAATGAATGGCCACCCATCTGTATGTGAGCGACTTCTGGCCGCGCACCTCCCACCAGACATCCTCGACAGAGACAACTACAGTTCGTTGGTATATGCTACAATGAAAGGAAATGTGGAATGTGTGCGGGTCCTGCTCGACCAAGGGAAGGTCTCTCCCGAACCCACGACACCTCTAGTTGACCTCATTCCACTGTCTCTCGCCAGCCAATCGGGCCACGTAGATGTTGTGGTGTTGCTTCTGCAATATGGTGCACGTTGTTTGCCAAATAGCAACGGAGAATATCCGATGCATCTTGCTGCACGAGAAGGTCATGACGAGGTTTGTAAAATCCTCATCCATCTAGAAGGCTGGGACACGCCAGACAAATACCACGAGTGGACGCCACTGTTCCACGCCGCCCGATATGGGCAGGATCGCTGTGTTCTAATTCTTTTGGAAGCTGGTGCCCGCGTTTGCGCCACTGATGAACTTGGACACTTAGCTGTCCACTACTCAGCATGGTACGGTCATCATAAATCACTGACCATGCTGCTTGATGCTGCGAGGAGTAAACCTTCTTTGACATCCACCCTTGCGAAGTTGGACTCACCTATGTCGGAGGGTAATGGCCAATCAGAATTTGACATCGATCTCATCCCAACCCTGTCGCTTCCTCCTCCAATAATGCCACATCGTGTCTATGGACACAACTATTTGGACAAGAGCAATCTCGTTCAGGTCACCATCGGTCACACCTCACGGCGTTCGGAACATATTTCTGGCGTACGACTTCATCACCGATTGATCAGCCCCGTCTTCGAGGATGAATTTTTACTGGCATCTACTCCGTTGAAATTAGTTATGACATCGAGCCACAATGTGAACTCGGCTCCGTACAGCGTCTCCCTCCCACAAAGGGACGAGAGAGGAGTATTTGCGTTCCAGCTCACCTCACTGAAAAATCTATCATTGGAATTCTCTATATACCCTAACTTTGGCACCAGGACGATTGGCCGAGCTGTGGCGCTATCTGCATTGTTTCATGACCTCAAAAACAATAACGCTTTCACTTTGCCGATACTTGACACAAGGTTACACGTTGTTGGAGAGGTGAGCGATGTCTTTAAACGGGTCGCGACCTAAAAAATAAACATGGCTAACGCTAAATAGGTCGATTTTGAGATCAAAATTATAACTCCATTCGAAGGTGTTACGTTGGAAGTTGGAGGAGACGTAGAAACATACTGGAAATCCATGGCGATCCCTCCTTCCATCTCTCAACCAGAGCCAAAGTGGCCTCATAGGTCTAGTTTGATTGCATCAGCACAGGCTTCCCCCTCCGTACACTCCATTACCAACGAAGGTAGTCAGTTCTTGACGATATCATCCCTGGAAGGCACATACGTCTACGCAGTCGTTCAAGTCACAAGGGACCTACAGCCCGTCATCTTTTCCGAGTGGTCGCTTCCGGGTTCTGACTTCGACCTTGGCGTTTCTGACGTTACCCTCGTGCAGTTTGAATCGCTGGCTTATCGTCTAGGAAGATGTCCTCCGTCTGGAATAGCATCAGTGGCAGAATGGACGGCTCAGTTACCGCGCTCGATGATGTCTCTTACTCAGCTTCTGAAAGTATTTGCATTATCCTTTTCTGGGAAAGAACATCATTGACAACCTTCCGCCTAGCTCTTACCTGTTGGTGTCGACATATGCATTGAACTAGCTTACCCGTCGAGGTCGACGCGAAGGCGATGTTTACTTGGTCACCTGCTCAACCTCAACGAGTTTGTGGACTCTGTGTTACGAAACATCTACCACGCGTCGGCAACACTGGATACGCTCTACGCGCGCCGAAAGATAGCATTCGCATCTTTCTCGCCAGACGTCTGCTCGGTACTGAATTGGAAGCAGCCGAATTGTAAGCCCCGCGTTTAGTTACGCCCCAGGTGACATCTCATCAAGTGCCTGCAGATCCCGTTTTCTTCGTATCACGTTGTGGTAAGAATAGTTCGTCATTTCCCAGTCAAACGGCCCTGGGTGCCGAGGAAGAGAACGACCCACGTCTGTCAAGTATTGGTGCAGCCGTTGAATTCGCCAAAATCAACAACTTACTGGGTCTTCTTGTGGATGCTGACCTATTGGCAAGTGCCACTTTTCCGACAATTTATTTCATGTGCTAATGGATAGCACTCAATAGGTTCAAGTCCCGTCGTTGATTCATGGCATCAGGAACGCTGGCCTCATTGTTGGTGTACATGGCGAGTCCTCGGATCTGGAGGTGCTGTCCACAACATCCGACATCGAGGGAACACCTGTCGATGCCATACTCAACCATGGCAAGGTTGTATTCATGGACCATACAATGAGGGAATTGATATAAAAGATATAGAAGCTGTAATTGCTTGAAACTGGAAACTATGAGTTGGTATTGTACAATGAAGTAGGGCTTTATAGCGTAGTGCTGTATCTACTAATATACATACTATATGAATTGAAATCTATACAGACGCGTTATATAAAGCCGCATAGGCCCCATTTAGGTCCAGTAGCTCTTGGTGAGTTCCAAACTCGGATATTGTCTGGAATTTTCCAGTCAGTCAATGCCGACACAGTCATAGGATGAAAGCTACGTTACCCCGTTCTCCATCATGGCAACCTTGTCTGCGCGGCGCGCTGTCGACAGACGATGGGTGATGAAGATCACGGATTTCGTCCTCTTCCCAGAAGGAGATCTGGAAATCTTCTCGATGGTGTTGAATATTTGGTTCTGTGCCATGGCGTCAAGAGAAGACGTCTAAGTTTGTTTGTGGAGTTGGGATCAATTTCATAAGACGCCAGTTAATGGTAGACACATACTGGCTCGTCAAATAAGAGCAAATCGATCTCCGGTTGATTGGCTCTCATAAATGCACGGGCAATCGCGATTCGTTGCCACTGAGGGGACGAATGAACTCAAAGCAATGTAAATTTCATAGAAGACACACCTCTCCTCCGGAAAGCCCACTATGTGGAGAGTGCCGGCGGTAATTCATTCCAGGATATGATATTCTTTCAAACCCAGGGTTATGAAGTGTCGTTCGCAGACCTTCTGGCAGTGAAGCCACGACTTCATCGGCCAGAGCAAGATGAACGGCTCGAGACACCGCTTTATCTTTTGATAGGTGCTCAACATAGCCAAGGCCTAC
Organism: Tephrocybe sp. NHM501043; assembly: GCA_018855915.1. NCBI lineage: Eukaryota > Fungi > Basidiomycota > Agaricomycetes > Agaricales > Lyophyllaceae > Tephrocybe > Tephrocybe sp. NHM501043. Next base: position 125,488 of record JABCKO010015848.1, read on the forward strand.
ATTTTCTCGAACGGTGGCGTTGAATTTAGAAAACCCTTGGAACACGGCAGAAACATGCCGGTGGTACTCATCGGGAAGATACCGCCGGACATCGATTCCGTTGACCTTTAGAGAGCCGCCCTCGAAGTCAAGTATCCGCAACAAGACCTTCGCAAGAGTAGATTTTCCTGGAGTATGTTTGAGTACACCGGTTTGAGACGAAATGAGGACAACTTGCCTGATCCATTGTATCCGACAATTGCCAGACTTTCTCCGGGCGCAAGCGTAAAGGAAATATCTTTTAAAGCCGGATCGCTACTCCCCGGGTAGGTGTAAGACAAACCGCTTTACGAAATGTGAGCTAAATCAGAGCCACAGATCCTGTAAAGGCTCCACACCTGACTTCAATGCTTACGCCTCCTGGCAACGAATTATAAGCTGCCATCTTAGCATCCTCCGGCTGAAGCCTCGGCTTCAGCTCCATGCTGGCGCAGAATGCAGACATCAAAAATATTCCTTGGAAAGCCATCCTTGTCGTCCTCACAAGGTGGCCACATGCGCACACAGCGGCCTGGATGGAGCCGCGATATAACGTCAAGGAGCCAAGAGATGCTGAAGAAGTTTGCATAAGCCAGATGAGAGGAATCTGGTCACACGGCGAGATAAGTCCGGCCGCAGAGTATACAATAGAAAAAAAAAACTTACGTTTTGTAGGGCGAAAATCAGGTCTGAAAGGTGGAGCTGCGAAAGCAATGACGATTCGCGTAACAAGTGGGGTTCTTCCATGGTCGCCACAACCCTGCGAGCCGATGACCATGTCTCTAGAATCCAATCTCCTAAGCCAAAGAGTGCAATCTCCGGTCGGTGTTCTTCGCTATACGCGAGATTACGCATGCGCTCGTGGCGTTCAATAGCACGGGCTTCACGGTCGTTGGCGAGAGTTTCAGGTTGATCATGAGATATAGCGCACCACGGTAGAACCAAGGGCAGTACGGCAGAGGCCATTGACAGTAGCAGAACACCAAGGTGGCTAGCTCCTCGAGTCAGTGAGATGACGAGATAGATGTGAGAAAGAATCTCTACTACGAGCGATAGAATTCGAACGAAGTCAAGAGGAGACAAGAGACCAAAACCACCGCCGCCGAATGAGCCAGCGAACATATCCGACTCTTGGAGCAATTCCCGGACGACAGGGTCTGCGAGAGTTGGGACGTCCAGCCGAACACGATTCTTTAGTTGCTCGCGCTCAACGTGAAACCGCGCCGCTTCAAGGACAATATTTTCATTGGAAAATCTGCGGTGAGTAAGAACATGTAAGAGGCAGAATCAAAAGGCACAAGACATGGGTAGTTTCCTACGCGAATGAATCCAGCAGCCCTTCCACAACTCTCCTTAGGAGTTCGGTGGAGATGAGATACGAAAGCCGAGTCCATGTGAAATTTCCTGAGCCGATTAAGGACTGAAGCTTTAAGTTTGAGGCGGAGGTCAATCATAGTTGTCAAAGTTTGTAGAGAGTTCAACACACCTCATCAATGATCATGGCCTGGAACACACACGTTTAATGGATTTCTCATGGGCTTGCAATTTTCCGCGACCCACCTGGGAATAACCTCGGAAGGCTGGAAACAGGCTACGAATAATGTTCAGGGACATCATCAGTGCTGTTCGGAGTGGATTGAGCGCGAAAAGGTTTTTGAACTGAAAAGCAACATGTCAGAAAGGCGCTCCATCGTAAGTGCCGGGTTCCTTACAAAGTCGAAAACACATCTGTGGATGGTCGTGCAGAGAGCGAGACGAGCGTTTGCCAAACTCAGAGGGCGTTGCGCCCCCGCCACAAGATATGTACCCTTTTGGCCAGGGACTTCCCGAGATGCTAGCCACGCGTCGTAGGCCGAGTCTGGACCCCTCCAGGTGTTTGGGTCGTCCAGGGGTTCGTATGTGACTTTGGAAGATGAATGTTTTGCATCGGGAGAGGGAAGATGGAGGTTGTTGAAGAGCATGTGACTGCTGAGCCTCTGGCACATGCTCAGATAGTCTGAGAAGAAGACATACATCGAGAAGAGAGGCTTATAAGACGGGTAATGGGTTCAGAGAGGAACGGTCTTTTGTTCATTAATATACGAGATCCGGATGTTTTCCATGACCGTTGATGCAGTGCACACAAGGCTCACAGGCTGTACCGGGTATGCGCATTTGGCAGCCGCGACCCAAGCGTCGGTGAAGGTTCAGACCAAACAGAATCCTTTCAGATAGCCATATGTAGTCGCAATCGGCCTGGATACGGCGTCAAGTGACGGTCAAAAAACATTCGGGCCAGCTTTGCCACTTCGGGCATCGTCCCACGTGCCCCCGCCACCGGAACTAGTCTATTTTTTGGTATCCCCGCCTATTCCAAATTTGTATTCCTTCCAAAACTTATTTCACAACCATGGGCTCTTCACAAGACCTCTCTCACATTGCTCTTTTGTCCGACAGTCTCCGCCAGCTCCAGGTCAAGCAAGCTACTACCACCAACGACGACGACGACGACGAACGCCAATACCCAAAAACACCTCATTCGAGGGACGACTACGGCTTCCGCAAATCTGGTATCGCTAGCCCACATTTGCCCGCCGATCCGAACAATCCAAGACACTATTCACCCGTCGATTTTAACAACATCGTTCCTGACCCCAATGGTCTCGGGTGGCCAGGTCAGGGAGACTTGTTTACAAGTCGTGAACCCTTATTGATGACGTCTGACTTCATCTAGCAAAATCGACTGTCTCTCGACTACTGGCAACACCCGAGGAGAAGCTCGCGCGCGAACAGAGGATGACTGCTGCTGTCCGTGTCATTCTTGAGTCAATTGGAGAAGACCCGGATCGGGAGGGCCTTCTCAAGACTCCCGAAAGATACGCCCAGGCGCTCATGTGGATGACTCGAGGGTACGAGGAGAAACTTGCAGGTCTGTACATCTTTCCCATTCCGGACCTACTTCACTCCATCTATAACAAGCACGATGATATGACAGACGTTATTAACGATGCCGTCTTTGCCGAAGACCACGATGAAATGGTTCTTGTACGGGACATCGACATCTCAAGTCTGTGTGAACACCACCTCGTGCCATTCACTGGCAAGGCAAGCCCATTTTACGAAAGAACATCTGGCCGCCTATTAAATGTTCTCATCAACAGATAGCAATTGCGTACATCCCCAACAAATTGGTCCTCGGGTTGTCGAAACTTGCAAGAATTGCTGAGACTTTCAGCCGGCGGTTGCAAGTCCAAGAACGTCTCACCAAACAAGTTGCGATCGCCGTACAAGAGGCGATAAAACCCCGTGGGGTGGCGGTAGTCATGGAGGCGAGGCAAGTTCCTTACCCAGGCTTTCCGACTGATATGGCAAATACTGACATCGTGCACTTCAGCCACATGTGTATGACTATGCGTGGGGTGCAAAAACCAGGATCTATGACCGTCACATCCTGTATGCTCGGCTGTTTCCGTACACAACAGAAGACCCGCGAAGAGTTCCTCACTCTCATGAAGCGGTAAAAATGGATTGCCACGAAAGCATTGTTCTGCGATATAATTTCCAGCGTGCGATTCAACCCATTGGCAATGACCAGTCTATCTAAGTTATCATTCACATATCTCAACATGTTATCTGTATTACTACAGCATAGGGGAACGGTTTATTCGGAATTCAGTAACAATAAAACTCAACATCCATCATGAGTGCAGGTCCTTCCAGGGATCTTTGAAAGAGAAACCCAAGTTCAATTTGATGCCCAGTCCCCGTGTCCAGACATCCCTGGGTGTGTACATAAATCCGAGCCATGACATCCACGCCGCTATCCTCTGTCTCCTACAGGACTAGCGGACCCCTCGAAGGCCGAGTTATTGGCCAGACCCAGTGCGTCTGAGACCTCCCCCACTCTGCTCCGCCCGTTCCGCCACTGTTTAAAATAAATTTTCGAATTACTACAAGTTTTTTACGGCGACGGAATATAGAAAGTGTGCTAGATTCCAGGCGCCGTCTAGATCTCCACACAATTGTCTCTGATCTACCGCATTCAAGTTCCAATAGACGTGATGAAAGCTGCATATGTAAGTGCCTGCCCTCTTTCCCAAGCTCTAGGGACTGAATGGAGGAAAAGTCGATCGGGATTCCACCTCACATCTGCCCCCAACGCCCCTGGTAGATTGATCTTGGATGCAAGCGGAGCCACCTGCGGCAATCCTCCCTTCACTCTCGAGTTCATTGACGCAGAGTGCTTAATTCGAGGCTAAGAGCGGGAAGAGTATGAACGAAGTATTGCAATGCTGGACATCTACTAGCACATCGGTTCACGGCTTCAATTCGTGTGAACTTATGGTTATTAATGCGATTTGATAATGGGCAAGTTGATCTAGGCCTGACACTTCCTGACCTGCCCTGAAGGTCAATGAGAATTGCTATCCCTTTAGATTCTCTGGCACCATCATCTGAGCACAAGACAATCATCGATAACGAATGATAAGCGCGCCTTAATTACGACCAAGCCTAAGTAGGCCAACTATCAATTGTTTCCCAACCTACCTGTAGGTCTCCGAAAACAGATTTTCTCCTGTCGTCCCAGGATCGCCGAGCCATTTCTGCAAGACCAGGTACGCCTGATCCAATACGTCGAGATTTCTGATCATGGAACAACAATCCCCGAGACGTGGTTGTGGTCATGGAGGCGGCAGCCTTGATTCTTAGGAATGAATCATTCTCAACAATATTTGCCAAACATTGGGGCCACATGTGTATAGAGCCTGAACAGCTGGAATATTATGCTTCAACCGTCGACAGTCAAATAGTATAGTATGCACCGGTGATTAGCAGGTCATAAATATCATCAATCCCTCCTTCGCTGCGTTTTGTCCCCAGCTGAGGGGTCCACTGGAAGACCGAGCTTTTTCGCCAGGCCTGGCGCGCTGCCGGCTGCATATCGTGTCCTGTTGATGCGCGGGCGTTTGGGAACTTGCATGAGCTCGCCTGTCGGACTTGGTGCGGGTTCATTTATGTCCTTGTCGCGATCTGAGAGAGTAGGATCAATACCATGACCAACAGGCCGCATGTACATATCGCAACATCGCAACATACCTGAAGCAGTACGCTTCCTGCTCTCACGATCGTCTTCCTTGCGGTGCTGTTGCGAATCAGGACGATAGGAGTTTGGAGGAGGCTGGGGTAAAGATCGAGGAGGTTCTTTATCACCGATGCGAGAGTGGAGGCTTCCGAGAATCGGAGACGGTCCCTGGTCTTGATGGGAGTGTGGTGGGTGTGCTGTGCTGTTCGCACCAGAGGCAGGACCACTTGAAGGATAGTCGCGATGGCGATCTCTCGGGGGTGGTAGGTCACTTATTTTGGGGCCGCGGGAGGGTGCATCGTGGTATGACATTGCTCTTGGAGCACTTGGTGGATGAGGCTTGGAAGTGGAACCAGCGCTCATGAGACCATGCTCAGAGATGCGTTTTTCCGAGCCCTATGAAAGAGTTAGGAAATATTTCAGCAGATGTAATACGGTCAATACCTTATCTACAGACGCCAGCGGAGGGCGTGGTTCATTGTCACCAGAACCCTCACGATCTTTTCTGCGTCTATCGGAATCGCGGGTCCTATCGTGGCCATCCTTGTCAGGAGGCCTGCGACCACGATCATCACGATGTCCATCTTTGCGGGAAGAACGTTTGGAACTTCGATCAGGCTACAGATAGTAAGTCACTCAGTCATCGTACGATGGTGGGACTTCAAAACACTCACATCATCGTCCGTGGGTCGTCTTCTCTTTCCAAGACCATCATCTCCTGGAGTTGGTCGTCGAGGATCGGGCCTTATAGGAAGTGCCCTGTCATCTACTAGAGGAGTAGGCGTAGTGGTCTGACCACGGGAATCCCGATCTTTCCTACTTTCCCTATCCCTGTCCTTGTCATCCCTACGATGCCTATCTCTGCTATCTCTGTCTCTGCTATCTCTGTCTCTATCCCGATCACGATCCCTAGCCCTGTCGTGGGGATCACGGTCCCGTTCCTTGTCGCGTTCGTGTCCCTGTCGCGGCCTGTCTCGCTGCTTGTCTCTATCTCCATTATTATCCATCTCACGGGTTGATGTACGCTCACGCCCACTACGCTCCGTCCGTGTGTGAGTCACACTATCACGACGACTGAGGCTGGTAGTATGATCACGCGAATCCTGTCGACCCTCCCTGTCTGAGCGTCGTTCATCGCGATCTCCTTCAGCATTTCCACGTTCTGAACGAGAACGGCCTCCGCTGGCACGGCTTTCAGAGCTGTGGTTCCTGGTACCCGGACGACTGATTGGCGAAGGAGAACGTATGCGGGGGGATGGGGCATTGGAGCCAGCGGCACTTCGTATGACTTCAGCCTTGTCTGGTCGGATGGATTGCTTGGCAGTCTCCCGAAGCTCCTGGGCCGACTGAGTCTGGCTGGGAACCGACGGAGGTGGCATTGCTGGCCCATTATCTGCGGTTACATCGGTTCAATGCGAAGCACGATGAGAAGAAGTTTCACTGACCTGATGGAGAAGGCTGCTGGTGGGGAAGGGGGGAATCCCGAATATGCGCAGGGCTATTGTATCTCGATCTAGGAGAACCATCGTCTTTTCCTGGAGTACGAAGCTCATTCATGTGGGGAGGAACAGAAGATTTGACATCTCCTTGAGGAACGGAAGGTTCTGCGGGTGGCTTCGGTGATGGACTATGTTTATCACCTGGGCGGACTCGTTTGACAACTTCAGGTCGAGGTATACTACAGCCAGAGCGTCAATTTTGACATTTTGCTTGGCTTTAAAAACGAACCTCTCCATTGCAGCTTTAATACCGCTACTGACAGCCTTTTCCGTCGTTGAAGACGGGCCATTTGCAAGTTGAGCTCGGGGGCCAGAAGGTGCTATGGTAGGAGTAGGAGTAGGAGTAGGAATAGGGCGGCGCCCATCACCAACAGGTACAACCGTGGAACTCGGGCCACTAGGAGGCGCATTGGTCCTGGCCTTTTCGTTCTGCTGAGAGGGGTTCGAGGGCTTCGGAGACGAAGTGGCCGCATTGGCGGGTGGTGGAAGGGGCTTTTGCGCCGTGAATAAATATTCTTATGATGGCGTTATGGGATGACATACTTTGCGAGGTAGGGCCCATAAGGACTCCCTCTTTTTGAGAGCAGCCGAATACCTAAGCAGAATTGAGTGGTATGAGCGTAATCTGAAGATGAAATAAGACTTACGCTCTTCCAAGGATCTTAAGATCGCCACGTTCCTCGCTTTCCAAAAAGCGATCCATTGCAGCATCAAGGCTAGCACCCGTATCCGCTATCGAAACCGCCGCAAGAGGGAATACAGGCAGAAGCTCCTTCAAAATGATGATAGTATTGTAGACATGCATGAACTCTCCAGTTTGAATACATTCGATGAAGCACTTTGATAAACACGATCAGAGATAACTATTTGAACGAAAACTTCAAAGAACCTACCTTGGCCAATTTCTTATGCCATTTTCGGAGGATGCGTTGGAAGCTAGCCCAGTCCAATAGATCACTGAGTGTAACACTCTTGTTTGACCAAGTGCGTTGTAAGCCAGGGTTATAGGTAGTCTTTCCACCAACTTTGGTCCGGTTGTCTGCCATATAAGCCGACTCGTCGCTGTACCACTTGTACATGTCTGTAAGGATCCCCAATAGGAATCGACCTGCGAAATCTTTATAATGGTAAAGTAGATGATATTTGGAACACCATACCATAGTTGTGAGCCTCATACTCGCTACATGAAAAGAGCACAACTTTGACATGGTCTCCTAACAACTGGATGCAGAAATAAATAACCATTTTTTCACATCGGCCAAGGCAACAAACCTTATCATAATAGTTCAAAGTATGGAAACCTGGTGTTCCTTGTGTGTGGAGGACCCTGATGAACTGGGCGCAAAAATCGGCATCCATGGGAGATAAAAGACAACGCGGTTGTATGCAATGCTCGATTATGGACCCGACGAGTGTGGCGGCCTTAGGTGCTAAGAAAAGGCGTCATTAGCCATCTGATCAGGCATGAATTTCCAGGCTGCATACCATGAGAAAACCAGTGTGGCTTCTCGCGACTGAGACGCTTCAGGGTAAAAGCCCTTGATGCCGTTTGATTTTTCAATTCATCTAAGAGAAGCTCGTGGGTTTTGATGTAGCGTTCCCGTCGCTGCTTGTGTGAGATTGCGGTCGAACGCTTTGCTCGATCTGAAGAATGATCCGCCACACGCCATTTGTTTTCTTCTTGTCGACTAAGGAGCATCAATGCTGCACTTTCTTCATCATATTTGCTGGTCGGAGGTGACAAATCGTACGTCGAAAGCTGCCAGAATGTTACATAGAATCCTGGTCTGGGTGGCAAAATCTGTAAAATATCTCTTCTCAAGCGGTGAAACAAAGTCTTACCTCATGACGTCATATGAATTTCCAGGTGCAATATTCTTAACATCATCGAAAAGCGCAGCCAGCTCTGGTATCCATGGGCTCTGGAGGCAATTTAAGAATTCATGTCCGAATATGAAATTTATGACAGACCTCCACAGAGGGTGCAGAAGAGCTTGGTTCTGAATCCATTGAAACATCATCTTGGGCAGATTGCTCTTCAGCAGACAACTTGACATCCACAGAAATATCAGGAGCGTTAGGGGTACCAAGGCTTGGAGATGCAACCCTTGAAGTAACAGGTTCTCGCTTTGCAGTGAGGGCTGCTTTCAGCCGTTTCTCGGCTTCTTCGTTAGCTAGACGTTCTTGTTCTTGCATAGCTAGTGCTGATTTCTGCACAGTAATTTCAGCTCTATGGTATATGCGATTGAGCAAATATAACAAACCAGGAGCGATGCCTGGAGGACAGGTCGGATAATTTGCATGCATATCGGCGCGCAAATACCGTAAACAACGCCAAGATCGCCGAGGGATGGAAGCACTCTGTTCGCATACTCGGAAAGAGGTATCACCGAAGGAGAAGTCAAAAGCTCCAAATACTGGAGCAAGACGCCGTGAGTCTGAATTAACAGTGAGCAAAGTAAATTGAGGTAGGTTGAAGCACGCTACCGTGTCATAAAGGCTGGCCAATGACTTGAGATGGGTGTCTGGAGCTTTAAACACACATGCTTGTCGTTGCTGTGCTACCTGGATGAGGAGACTCAAAGCCAAAGAAGAATCCAACAAGGCCTTCCCAAGGCGCCACGGGCCTTTGAGAACAGCATCTCCGGGGTCCAGTCGTGCTCCACGTGTCGTAGACGCGACAGATTCGATACGAAGGATCGGTCCACCAGCCATCGCAATGACTTGAGCGTCTGAAAGAGTAGGTAAAGGCTCGATGCCCGCCATCTTCCAAATGAGCTCCTTCAGCACTACGAGCTCCGTCGTTTGCCCATTGTAAAGCTGGTGCATAACATAGGTCAGAACAGGCGTTAGATCAGCACTGTAACGCCTGAAGAGCATTCCGGTGAATGAGGCAAGGCCTGTTTGAAGTGTCAGAACAAAATCTCGAGAAGAAGTTGATTAGAGCGTACTCTGTAACCAGTCAGATGTGTTGACACCATCATCCTTGAGACGAGATTTGGACGGATTCGAGAATGCGTCGACGATGATGTATACCAGTACATCAAATCCCATATTCGTTACATATCGAAGCGCCTGAATGACAACGTTTGCCAGATTATCGTATGACATGATTTGGTGAACGGCCCTGTCAAAGAATATACATGGATTAGAATGTGCCAGTTTGGCTACTGTGCCCGAAAGTGTGTCGTTGGTATTGATAGAAAGACGTCGAAGGATTCCTTTTGTCTCGCTCCTCGCTTGCGAGGCCCGAACTCTGAGCTCGGGATGGGAGTCGTACATAGTGGTCTTCCATTCCCCGTATAAGCGCCATCGAGAGGTAGTAGAGTACTGTCGGATAATGTTCCAAACCTCGACGGTACAAACCGCGTTCCCACGAATTAATGGAAGTGCTCGAAGGAGATAGACCCGCAAGACCTTGAACCAGAAAAGACGAATAGGATGATCTGGGTCTGGCTCGCCAGTTGGCTTTTTTGAGACGGGATCGATGGGCATCTGCTGAAACCGACGTCAACAACATTTGATCCGGAGGGGTTTATAGAAGAATTACTGTTGTTTGAAGATGGGTACGCCCAAGTCGTAGGAACTTCGTCAAGAACATTGGATCTCGAGAGACATGAACACCAACGAACTTCATCAGTGGCTCTATGACATCTTCCAAATCGCTCAGGGAACTACAAATAGGAACTTGTGCAACCCAGTCGGGGTAGAAGAAAGTAAAGTCCGTGGTGGATGTGCTTGGTGGAGTTGGTGCCCAAAGCGTAAGTAAGGGTTTTCGATTAGGAGCAGCGGCGACGCCTGAAGGTCCATATCGTGCTCGTGGCTGAGTGAAGCTTGGGTTTCGTTCTTTGGTAACCAGAAGAGTCTCGTAGAGGGGCGATATTGAAACCTTCATGATTCGTATCATGAGATCAGCAATCTCCACTCGTGCATCAACTAAGAACGGAAACTGGGAGAGGATCGCAAGAGCAGGCTTCAAAGCACCAACGGCAAGGAGGGCCGTCAAAAGCCCAACTTTCTGATTGGTCTCTTTGGGCTCAGCGGCTTTCTTGATCTCCACTGGCGTAGATTTGGCCTTGGAAGACGACGGTCCGGTAGACTCCAGTGGTGCTGCCATCGCAAGTTGGCTGACAGTTGTAGCTGCAATACGCGATTCAACATCCCGATTGTACTCTTCTCGTAGACTTTCCATGGCAGGGTCTTCTGGTAGGACCTGCGTAGTGGAGTTAGATCTACAGAAGGTTTGAGAGGACAATCACGACGAACGTGGGGATATAGATCTTCTAATGAAATAAAATTCTCTCGTATCAGAATGGCGGCCGTAAGATAAAGATTCTTGGGTGTGGCTTCAGCTACATCTGCAGACTGGCAAAATAGTTAAAAAGACAGCTAAAAATAAATTCAGATATACACACCTGATAATATGCGAATTTAAAGCCTAGAACCTGGGCCAATACGCGAGGTTTTGCATCGTCTGATGGGGAAATGTTAACCGCCGTTGGATCCGCAAGAGCTAACACTTCGTCCAAGGTCTTTCCTTGAAAGGAGCCGGGAAGAAGGCTAGTTTCCGAGGCTGCCGGGTTTGGACGACGGTATGACCCAGCCCAAGGTGAAAACGAGAGAAGAGCGATGAAAAAAGTGTAGTGTGTTGATAGATGGACTGAGAGGACATCGAGGATAATGTCAAGAGCACGGTTGGGATCTAGATCAAAATATCCAATGAGACTGATGACTTTCTCCCAAACCGGGCGAGCACGTTCTTCGATGGCAGAGTATGGCTCGGTAGGGCGACCCGTAATGGGCGAGTGAGACAGACCTAGGGAGCTTGTCAACTCCGAAGTAAGTTTACTATATCCTTCGGATTGCTCGCGAAGAAGGTTGAACTTATTCTGCTTGTAGCTTGGAAATAAGGTGGTCAGCATACACGCGATTATGGTGTGAATAAGAAGGGACGAACAATAGTCCAGTTCGTGTTCGAATTTCTTTCTTGTCCAGCGCGACTTTGTCTTGAATAAGACCGACGCTTGCCAAGACCGCAGAATCAAGGCGTTCGCGACAAAGGTGGGGATCAATTATTCCCAAATCCTTTAGCATAACGATGAGAGTTGACTGGCATGGTCAGGAGGCATACTGCACGTACCAGAAGCTTTCTCACGATAGCCTGAACAGTTCCCTTGTCCTTCTCTGCAGACTGCTCTGTTTTCTTCGCTTTCGCCAACGCTGACGATACAGCACTGTTCATATCTTGCTTGGAGTATGTGGCCAATGCAAACTTAGCATCGCTTAGCACCTCGTCCAATTCCGCGTCAACCGACCAGATCATATCGACAAGAGTTTCTCCAAAAGTCGAAAAACTCGTTACCGACGTCGATGGTCCAGATGATGATGAAGGAAGAGTGTTTAGAACGGACTGCAGGAATTCGACGAATGCGACAGGTGTGATCGTGTGTTTTGGCGACCATGTTTCCAGCACGGAACACAGAAGAGTGTGATATGCAGTCGTCAAAGTATCTAGACAATTGACATCTGAAGGGTTACAGTGAGGTGCGAAGAGGGAATTCCGACTACGCCACGGAACAGTCAATCCATGCATACAGCATAAATGAGAAAAGAATTGACGCACCATTGTGATTCGCCACCCTTTGTCCACGAAGCAAGATGCTCTCTTATATTGCTTACAACGTCCATGGGCTATTACCTCGCCCAATGCGAGAAAAAATAAAAGAGAAGAGTCCAAGGAAGAGAGACAATGGTGTTGACTTCCCTCAGATGCTCCAACAAGAGAATTCGTGACAGGTTATTTGCTGCTGTATGTCTGGAGCACCAACTTCAGGGCTGAAAACGAATGATGACGTAATCGAACACCATCCTACTTTCAAGGTTACATAGAATCACCCGATTTACTCTTGACCAATCTTGGCAGCGAGCGTCGACTTCGGACTTGGGCATTGAACGTTATTTAAAATGGCCATGGGTACATCTATATTTCTGCATCTGTTTCGTACTCCCTGAGCCCGCAGAACAAGACGTGAATATATGTTCCTGAATTGAGCAAACTAGGCAAGAATTGGTGGGAGAAACGGGCTTCTTGGCCCAGGTGGCAGCTGTCACATTGGCGACATGCACACGCTTCATCAATCGCCAAATGGTATATATACGGAGACACTGGTGGAACGTCTTTCGTGAATTGCTCCACCCAATTCCCATAATCTCTTCCATACTTATGGTTCCCTGGATCCCTGGTCTCCTTACCTCTCGTATCCTCGCCCCTGTGGATGGCTTGAGTAATGTGACTGTGAGAGCGGTTCGGTCACGTCTAATCGAAAGCGTAAATGCAAGGCGCGTCTTCTTTTGGCTTGGCTTGGAATAACGCCCTGATGCGTTACGACCAAATAGTTGGGAGTTAGGTACTGCTGCGGAAGCTCTTACAGAGCTATCCTGGCCCGCTCTTTCTGTCTTTGAGCCCAGTGCCTTCCCACCTCCTCGAGATCTCAATGCGACCTTCAATGCGTCGGATGTATTGGAAATCGCGGTCCAGTAAGACTTAAATTCGGCTTCGATAGCCCGCTAATCCGCTTAAAACGCAGGACTGTCTTCAAAAAACCTGCGAGTTCTATGCCGTTGATAGCAGAGCAAGGTTCTGCCGCCGACCCTGCGAGTTTGTCTTCCTGTTTTGAGTCGCCGCAAAGAATTCTGAAATCTGTGGTCAGGCATTGGGGTAGCGGTACTTTTGGCAAATTGGACGCGCTCTGATTCCACGAACACGGTTTTCGCAAAAGCTGCAAGTGGACAGTTAGAGCATCTTTTGTATGCTGTTCCTCGCTCCGACGAGGGTGCGATTTCTCACCGCCAGGATGAAGTTCAATTATGGTTTGACATATCCTTGTGCCTTATATCTTCCTGTTCAGACAGTATGCTTGATTTATGACAGGGCCGATTTTGTCTACATGGTTCCTCCCTTCATCGCTTACTACGGTGCCTTGCAGGGGGGAATCGGAGGACGTGCTTTGATGCAAATTGCCTACGACCAGTGCCGTCTATATCGTGATGCGTTACGAGACGAGTCTGGGCTATGGAGGCACATTGCACTCGGGACATGGCAGGATGATACGCATTGGGGAACAGGTGTGGTGAACAGTGATGATGGCTTGAGTATTTTACTGAAAGAGGTTCAGGAAACGCTTGGGCGGCAGCGGGAATGCTCCGTGTGCTACAAAGCCTCAATCACTCATCTTACTCACCGTCTTTCGTCGATCAGCAAAGGAATCTCACAGAGTGGATTCAAGAGATAACAGCAGCCGCGTGGTCATACCAGGTATGTTTCGTTTTCACAAGCGCATTGCGGAATATGACATCACGACATTCAAACAGTCCCAGAATGGGGCTCTTCTTAACGTCATTGACGCACCAGAATCTTTCGAGGACTCTTCTTCAACCTCTCTCTTGGCTGCGGTGACATATCGCATGGCAGTATTCACCAACGACACCACCTTGATTCCAGCTGCTGATAAGGCGTTTGCCTTTGTTAAAGAGAACCTCGACGACGAAGGATGGCTTCAGAACACTGTAGATCCATATACATTCCATACACCTAGCGCTTCGGATGCTCACAGCCCTGAAGGCCAGGCATTTGTGCTGTTACTCCAGGCCGCCTGGACCAAGTTTGCATCGAACTCCACTTCCAGATGACTTTCGGGCTTGCAGCGGCAGGCCGTCTCTCGTTCATCCAAGCCGTGTGCTGTAGATACATTTATCGTCGTCGACTTACTGAACTCAGAAACCAAAAGCTTTTGTTATCCGTCATCTCGAGCTCGGTTTCTACTACACAAATCTCCGCTGCAAATATTTTGAATTGTGTCTATACTTCAAGGTTGTCCCTTGCGTTTAATCGAAGGATCCTAAGCGTATTCGACTGGCTTTGAACGCGATGGGTCAGTAGGCCAACAGTTTGTTCACTGGCTTCCAACCCAGTCACGGTTGTAAATACTCGGGCAGTAAATTCAAGTGTGGGTAGACAGTAAGAACATCGACAACGTCAATGAATTCAAGCCACTGGTTGCTCCCAGGGTTAAAATCGAGGGCAACTTCTTCTAATTTTTGAAGCTTCGGTTCTGGATTGAAGAGCCCGACTTCGGAACACGTTGCGTTTCACCTCCAAGATGTGAAGGCTCTGTAATGCTAGGTGAAGGTGGCGTCCATTACTCGGGCATTGAAACTTGAAAGCCTGGTCTTTATGGTAGCCTACAAACAGCAAGAAAGTGGGTTTGTTTGCCACCGCAAGTTATTAATTGTAAATAGTTGTTGTCGTAAGGCAAGGGATCGTAGAATCAAGAACGAACTCCTGCGTCGCAAGGTCGGATAGGGAATTCACGATAAGCTTTGTGCGACGTGACAGATCTTGCCCAGACTGTTGACAACAGCGTGTGGGAGCAATGGTGCTGTGTCCACGAAAGATGGTTCGGAAAATCCGTGTGAGACTAGATGGCCGAGAAATCTGATAGCAAACGACTGGAGCATTGGGTCGGGCTGGACAAGCGTTGTTGTCAAAAGTTCGGTGTTTGAGACCATGTTAACAACTGTACGTTTCCAATGTGAGTTGAAGAAATCCGCAAGTCCAACCGCATGGCAATTAGCACTCGGAGGAATCTTATAGACATGTGCAGAACGCCCCTGGTTTCCCTCTTTTTGCAGCAGAGTACAATACCCCAAAATTTAAAAAAATTTAAAGATCATCCTGACCGTATCTGGACTGAAGGCTATTCAACAGCAGGTTTTTCGAAACACGTGCTTCGGTGATCTCCGAAGTGACATTTTGATTGCCAGTCACCCCATTTAGATTTCCGTATGATAACTTGTAACGTCTCTATGATGCGCTCGCGTAGAATTAGGGCAATCCACAAGTTTACTTTACGCGTCGTGCAAAACAGCTCAGGCATTGGAAATGCAGTTGCAATCATCCGATCCTAGATACTACTCAGAAATCCTAGATAGATGAAGTCAGTTGCCAATAGCTGCATGGGAAAACTTGATGTCTAGCACTTTGTGAATGACGTACGGCAAGTGGGCACAGGGAAGACTATCAAGACAACTTGGGGAGGTAGTGGTGGCAAGAGGAAGAGCCTCCAACATTATGGGTTTTAATGTGCGATCGGGCTTCTAGAAGTTGCACGCACTGACTCATCACAGTTCTCAAAAGATATCTAGACCGGACTCAATGAATATGCTCCGTTACAAATTATATTATATTATTCTCCGATATAAGGGTCCTGAACACAATAATGACTTAGTGAGCACGATTAGAAATTCATGTACAGTACTTAGATATCAGAACACAAATCCAAGGTTTTAAATGTGGTGACTGGCAATCAAAATGAGCACGTGTTTCGAAAAACATGCTGGGGTATCTCGACATCATTCGGATGTAGGGTGTTATTATATATGGGCATGCTTGGGCGTACAATATTGGATAGATGTGGCCAGACGAAATATAGTTTTCGAGTAACCTCTTGAGGGGCGGAGAGCGATAAATAGCGGCGCCGTCGAACACCGCATGATGTAGGAAAGAAACTGTGTCCAGATCTATCAATCGAATTGAAGGTGCTAACACCACGTTCCAATCAGATCATAAATGCCTTAGCTTGGCGCCAGACAACGCACACCACTCGTTTCACCCTTCCTTCTCTCTGGGCAGAGAGTGCCCGTGTATTATACCCTTCAGACCCTTAGATGGCGACAAACGATACTGAGCCTACTACAGTATTTCGTCAAAGGACTTTCAATGGCCAACCTGTTGACGTGGAAAAAGCCGCCGAAACCAATGGCAACGCAGTCGCCTCTGCAGGACAACGTTCACAGCTTACCACCGGCCCCTTGCGCCAGTTCGAAGAGCTTGAGGCCGGTTTGAACCGTTTCTGGAATCGGTTCACGAGGAAGGGAAAGAAGAATGTGCCAGTAGTGGCAAGCCTCCGTGCTATTGCCTTCTCCTCCTGTGTGTTCTGCTAGCTTACGACTTCGTGGCGAGTGCTGACCTACGGTCGACATTGAGGGCTCAACCTATTCGTCATCTTTATACCCTTAGCGTGGATTGGACATTTCTTGAAAAAGACAGACGAGAATGGAAAGACAGAGCAGGTGTTCAATAACTCACTTACCTTCACATGTGGGACATGTATTTGACGCGTTTTTTTTTCACTGGCGTTGCTAATTGTTCTCGGGACAAGTCTGTTTTCTCGCTCTCGTACCACTGGAATGGCTGTTCGATTGGGGTGGTGAGCAAATGGCCCACTATCTTGGCACGCAACTCGGTGATCTAGTCATGGTTTCATTAAACAAGTGAGAGCCTTTACATCGAGGTGGTCTCACTGCAATGTTATTAATGTATTTGCTCCTACAGTGTCGTCGAAGCCACCTTGGCGATAATTCTTCTTACTAAATGCGAGTCAGTGGCCTTTTCAAACGTTTCTCTAAGGTGGTGTTCACGGTCCAACGTTGGCCAGACTGAAATTATTGCAATCGACCATTGTCGGTAGGTCACGATCCCATTTGCGGCCAGGTCTATCGTTTAATTACTCAAAATTGTCAATAGGTGTAGTCATTCTTCATCTCCTGCTCATTCCTGGAACAGCCTTTATCACTGGAGGTGCATTAATCATGCATCAAGACTTACATCCACACATGGTTCAACTCAATCACACTCTCCTTACTATGGGGCAAGTGTTTCCATTTATTGCTTTCTTCACTTCAGCTCATTGAATTTCAAAGAGTTTTGAGCCTACTTCTTCCTGCTGCATTCTTTTCTGCGATCGATGGTGGAGCTCAGATTGTTCTCACTCCAGAAATTGCAGTCAGCCATCTTGTTAGTGACAGCACTCGACACACATTCCTTGTTATGAGTCGTGGCCTCGCCATAATCTTACTCACAGTGTGAGTAATGAAGCCCTTGATAGTGAGCTTGCTGACGGATGCAAGGTCGTTAGTTACATAGCGTCGCGAATCTTCCTTCATAACCCACCAGGGAAGAATAACGCCTTTCTTCTTGACGCGGCTGCCCCCGCTGCGATGAAAGAGGAAGAAAGAAATCTCCTTTACGGGGAACCTAAAGCAAATCAATACGTTCTTATTGTCGTGCTTATGATCAGTATCGCTATCATGGCCGCCACTACTGAATGGGTAAGGTCCACCTGCTGTATTTTGACTATCCATCTCATCCTCATTGTCATTTCAGCTTGTAGAAAGTATTGAGTTCGTTCGAGATTCCAAAGACATTCAAGAAGAGTAGGTCGCCTCCACCTTCGTATTTCGTACAGCATAACCTGTTTACCAGATGGTTTGGCATGTTCCTTCTTCCTATCGTCTCATGGGCTGCCAATGGCTTCGTGGCAATCGTTTACTTTATCCGTTATCTGTTCAGACTCTTCTTCAAAGAACCTGAGCCTCCTGAAGAACTGGCCAAAGCTCGTGCGATCGACCTTAGCATCCAGTTCACATTGTTTTGGATGCCGTTCCTCGTCATGCTTGGGTGGTGGACTAAAAAACCTATGACCCTTCTTTTCGGTAATTGCACAACTGACACGATATGCTCGGAGTTGCTCAACATCTTCTAGATTTCTTTGAGATCGCCGTGTTACTTGGCTCCTGTTTCATTGTGAATTACGTGACTGCCGATGCGAAGACAAACTGGGCTGAAGGCTTTGCTATGGTTGCCTTTTACTTTATGATCGTAGGTCTCCAGTTTGTCTGATCGATGTTATTTCCTAATCACGTCCAACAGGCTGTCTGTGCTTGGTTCTACACTGGGCAGCAAGAGATTAAATATCTACTCTCTTGTGAGACTATTGCGGATGCTCTAGCAGCTGTTGTCAATGGGACATCGGCGGAAGGTGGACATCATGGCTGATTGGACTCGGTTTAACTTGCATGCTTTTCATAATTATTTTCTAATGCGCCTGTCTCTATATGTACTGCACTCTGCATACTTTCGTACTCAAACTACCTTCTGTGATCACCAGTTGTTATGTAGTAACTCATGCATACCTCTTGTGGTCGTGATCTTTTTATAGCTAACCCACGGAGGCGGTGCCTTGAAGCTGTTTGATCGTGATGATGGTGATATACCCGAGGCACTACTTAAACCTCTTGCAACGGATCTCAAATTTTATAGAGCTGGATCTCTCCCCCTTCTTTTGAGCTGGTCTCGACAGACAACATGACACCTATGGAGGAAAACAGACATCGTCAACGCGCCCTAGAGGCACTCACGCGTAGCTCTTCAGCTCGCCCAAAATCTACGATGGCTACCATCGGACACCCTAGCCCTAGCGTTCTCGACTCAGGGCATAGTATCTGGAGTGACGACGGTATCAGCACACGTCGCATTCCCGTCCCAGGTGGCATTGACTCGAGGTTCAACAATATCGACTTAGGCCACCCCCCAACACCGGCAACGGCGCGCACGCCATCACGGCCATTCTCGGTCAGCGTTACAAGACCTAATAATAACGGAGTTGAGATCATTTGGGACGCCCACCACGACTCTGATGCCGAGAGCCAGTATTCAGCCGATACTATTATGGACCCTCCGGAGGGGAAGGTGGCCAGGTTTCCTAAAGTGTTTGGGATGCCATTTACGTTGACGTTTTGGCAACGATTGAAAGGGGAAGGACGTGTCAGAATTGGATGGGGGGCGAGTTTCAAAGCGTTCGCTACTTTTACTTGTGAGTCCTAGCCTTAGGTTCGCGTTGTACATGATGGCATGGAATATTGACACTGTCATGTGCAGGGATGAACGTCCTCCTTATCTTTGTACCATTCGCTTGGGGTTTCCATTATAGCCATGTTTCCCACATCGCCAAATTCTTCTGTGAGTGCCCAATAATAACGAACACTCGCGTCGTCTTTTTGATATTTCAAAGTGTGCTTTGTGGCAATCATGCCATTAAGTAAAATACTAGACTACGGAGGAGAACAGTTGGCGTTGTACTGTGGGAGGGCCGTCGGTGACCTTATCGTAATCACGCTGAACAAGTACGTCCAATCGAACCAGTTCATCCGCAGATTTTTCACGTTCTCCAATCTAGTGCGGTCGAAACAGCATTGGCTATTGTATTACTCTTGAAGTGCGAGTACGTCACCGTTCCCCCATCATGTAGCATCTGAAATTGATGACTTAACGTGGTCCAGTTTGAAGCTGCTTCAGTCTACTGTTACTGGTGAGTAAATCCCTGAGGTACTTGGTTGTTGGTAATTCATGATGCCATAGGTGTCGTTTTGCTTCGACTTCTCCTTGTCCCTGGGTCTGCTTTCCTTGCTGGAGGTGCCAATGTGATGGCGCAAGACCTTCATCCACATGTCGTCCAACTAAACAGCACCCTTCTGACCGTTGGGTAGGTATTGGCTTTAATGTGTCACATCATTCGATATTGAACTCTCTTTCAGGGCATTGACTCTTCTGCTGCCTGCTGCGTTCTTCAGTGGGCTCGACAGGATGGTTCCTATGGGATCACTAGGCGTCGGGGCTGCGATTAGTGACAGTGTTCGAAGCGACTTCCTCAAACTGAGTCGCGCCTTGGCTCTTTTCTTGCTTGTCATGTGTGTCTCTGATCCTCGTACTACGAAGAAAGCTTCTTATCTTCTGACATCAGTTACATCGGCTCAAGAATATATCTCCACAACCCACCTGGAGATAACGACAATCTTCATGAACACCCAAATGCCCCTGCATCGTTCAAAGCCGACATCGCCAACATGGAGGAAGAAGAGCCCGCAGTGAACCCCTGGGTGTGCATCCTCGTGCTCCTCGTGACTGTAGTGTTACTTGGGTTTACGTCTGAGTTTGTGCGCGATCTCCTTCATGACTCTCAAAGTACCGATGCTGACTTATTTGCTTCATTTAGTTGGTAAGCAGCGTGAAACCCATGAGGACCAGGGGAATCCTCCAGCAAGAGTACGTTTCATCAATGCATTCCCTCTAGACTTCATTAAGCAAGTTACAGATTCTTCGGCATCGTTCTCCTTCCCCTGGTGTCGTATTCCGCGGACGGCATTCTCACAACAGTTTACTTCTGTCGTCGACACATTCGGCGCTTCCGCGGCCACTCACCTCCCCCTCCTGCTGAATTGGCTCAAGGACGGTCTATTGATCTCGGCATCCAATTTATGTTGTTTTGGCTGCCCTTCTTGGTCCTTATCGCCTGGTTCTCAAATAAACCCCTGTCGCTATTATTCGATATATTCGAGGTCGCGGTGCTTCTCGGGGCGTGTTTCCTCGTGAATCATGTTACAGCAGACTCAAAGACAAACTGGGTGGAGGGGTTGATGATGGTCATCCTTTACCTCATGATCGTACGTGCTTTCTTGATTATTTTCGTCGTCCATGATTCTCAATGATGCGCGTAGGCTGTGACAGTGTGGTTTTATCCTGGCCAGACCGACATCCAGCACATGCAGACATGCGAGACGGTGGCCCAGTCGTTGACTGAGCCAACAAAGAACGTGCTGCTCAAGGTACCCCAAGCGAACATGACCTCTCCTTCTCGAGAAGCGAATACCTTGAACGCCACCGCTATGCAGCTTCTGAGCGATCGTCTGCAAAGGGTGATAGACCTTCATAATGTGGTGTCGAAAGACCATGTCGGTGTTTAGAATGCGAATTTATTGGGTATACCGTAATCTACGTGAAGGTTGTGTATGTTCATTAAGTTGTGTAATGGCCTGTCACCGTGTAAGAGTGTCGCCACAAATGGATCTACCTAGGGCTTCTACATGTCGTTGAATGACTGCTGTTACATCAGCTCTAATCTTCAATAGGTCTTCGTTCGCTATTGTCGGAGCTTGTAGTTCCTCTTTTACCTTATCCTTCACCCATCCTGTTGGCTTCACTGCATCAGGAGGCGGCGCTTTAAGTTCAAGTGATCCTAATGCATCCAGGATCTCCTCGGAGGGAATGGGGCTGCCGAAAGTAACGCTGAGCTGAGCACCATAGCGAGGCAGATACTTGAAGGGAAATGATCGCCCTTCAGGCATTAGTTGGTCAAATCCAGTTAACCACATGGGTATGATAACGGGAGGAGTCGAGGTTTCCATAAGTATTCGGCCCCTGACGAAGATTAATTCTGGGTCGAGGTAAAATTTGTTGCTAGTACTTACACGCCCCATTTAAATCTGGAAAGACGTGCAACGCCAAATACGTCTCTTTGGTATGTTTCCGGCTGATTGATCTTGCCTTCACCATAAAGATGGACCTGGACGATGGTCATGTACGGTTCAACGCACCAAATCGCGCATTGTTACTCACCCATTCACCCTGATCAAGTTTTTGTATTGCGGTGTCTACCGCAGGCTGATGAACACCTTTACCGCGGAAAGTTTCTAGTGTCTGGCCGTGTCGAAAGAAGGCAGAAAATATACTTGCTACCAGAGATGAGTAACGAAGAATTGGCGCCTTCAGGAGGACTAACGGATTAGTGAACATGACATCGGAAGCACCGAGAGCCCAGCGAGTTGTTCGAGAGCTCAGGTAATACCGCGCAGGAAGCACGCCCCAGGTAACGGGATCATCTAGTCTGAACAGAGCGTAAGTTGTTGATGAGGATATGTTGCGTGATGAGAAGACCATACGTCGAGATGTGATTTGCAACTTTTGTTGGTCAGCACGGCGAAGATGGCGCAAAAATGAAATAAGCAGACCCGTGATGATGCCCTGGCCTGCGTTCCTTGCAGGACTCCTGAGGGCATTGTGGAGGTTGTGGATGCCGTCGACGGCGACGGAGGAAAACCCGAGGTTGAGTACGGCCTTGCATGTGAGGCCAACAGCAGTGACTGTGGCCCGCGACACCAACCAGTTCATGGGAGGTTGTGTTGATAAATCCGGATTAGTGGTTTCCATCACAGGTGTCACTTACGTAATAAATTGCATATCGTTCGTTTTTGGCAGGGACATTCCAAGAAATAGTTGGGAGGTCGACTCACTCTTCGGCCAGCATTTTTTCGCTCTCCCGCCTGGGGCCTTGCCTCCTCGCGCCACAGCATATAACGTCGCGACTATGTTGGCCCTCATGATGCTCAGCTCCATTGCGGCCCTTCTTTTCGTCTATATATTCATGCCCGCGCTCTGGCTCTCTCTCATGGCTGCTGACGACTCTCTCGACGCTCATGAGGCCGGTCTTGCTGTGGTTGCTTCGCGTAAGTCTACCTTGCGCTTAGATCGCGCCACTTTCTCATTATTTTCATCAGGCAATCCCTTCAGGGAAAGTGGGCCGCCCGCGAACATGGCCAAACTTATCTTGCTTCGTCATAAGGTGAGACCCTCTGCTGCGCATACCCTGCATAGCTGTGCTCATTCTTATCAGATACAGACGACAAACCGAAAACGACGCAGCTCATCACATACGCGACAGACGTCGCGCAGCATCCCTGCCCGCAACAAGGTGCCCTGGGTGCGCTTTGGTCGGCCATTCGGCGGCAAGACCTACCATTAACTCTCTCACCGCCGCTTCCCCCCATTGCCCCATCCATTCCTCGACGCTTGCACTCAGAATTCTGCGTTTTACTCATCTAATATACCCTTCGCTACAAAAGTTTATTCATGGAAATTGTACCACCACCCGTGCCTCCCCGACGCTATATAATTTTACTACTCCTCCTCGCAGCCCCTTTGGCAGAGACTTTGTTCTTGCGATACTATAGCCTATTTTTCCCTGTGTAAAACAAAACAGATAGCAGATATGGCTCTCCGTTATCAAAGAACTCTCCAACACCTCGAGGGCCATAAACGCCACGATTCCGAATTTCTTATCTCGGCGCCTTCAGCTCTTTACGCTCAGGAAGCCATACAGATCCACCTTAAGCCTGAACCAGTGCCAACTGAGTGCCGCATAGATAAATTACATCCATGGTCGCTGTTCTACTCGGACACTCATGCGGAAATGTACAGCGTTACATCGATACATATTTCGCGTCTATTGCGTCCGACATGCGGTTTTGAATCGTTTAACTATGACAATGATGACATCAAGGGTCATAAAAATAAGCCTCAAGACGTGCCTCGACCTCTGCATGGCCCCACGCGAAACGGCGCTTCTTGGCGCGTCCTCGGGCCGCGTACTCAAAAG
This sequence comes from Tephrocybe sp. NHM501043, assembly GCA_018855915.1. Taxonomy (NCBI): domain Eukaryota; kingdom Fungi; phylum Basidiomycota; class Agaricomycetes; order Agaricales; family Lyophyllaceae; genus Tephrocybe; species Tephrocybe sp. NHM501043. Next base: position 149,175 of record JABCKO010015848.1, read on the forward strand.
TCAAACCTGAACATCTTTCCTTGCTAGTATCTAGACACGAACGCGCAAAACAAATGAAAACCACGAGGCTGTCAGATGATCGCCACACACTGCATCTGCAATTGCAACTGAAAATTGCGACTTGTGAAGGGTGACTTCAGGCGGGCTAGACTCGAACGTAGGTCACTTGCAGATAAAATTCTCATTAACACCTCGACTTGTTAAGTGCGTTTGTATATGTACCATTTGGTGAAGGCATTATGCAGGTTATGCAGATGTGACTCTTCCAAGGGGTGTGGCTACGGGCTCGAATTCGACTGTGACAGACGGTATATCCGAGAAATCGGCTCCAAGCCCGATAGATGGACTTTTGGGACGTCAACAAATCAAACGCGTTAGAGAGGATCCATTTCGAATACGACATCTCCCCAAGGCAGGGCTTGGGGTACCCCAGCTGGGTTAAAGTGTCCGTATCGCCGGCACGCCAGGCTCCACTGAATGTTCCCCACTACGAGGTCCATCATCACACCAACATACTGGGCAACTTTGCCGTCTACGCTCTCTCCAAAGGATGGGAGCGCTTCTTGCTGTCGTCGAAGCTTGATGAGGGTCTCGGAGAACTGTCTACATGTGTAATCGATTGCTCCCTGTCGGTCGCCTGTGGCAACACCCGCCCTTGGGTCTCTGAGAGCAACAGTCACGTAGTTATGGTGCGCGCCGCTTTCGAAAAATTCCTTCTTGTACGAATAAAGGTCCTGCTCGTCTGACTATCATTACAGGGTTTTCATGTAAAGTGTGAAGACTACCAACGTTGGCGAGAGAGACTAGGTCAATTGTCTGTTCTTCCATTTTCGCAATATCAGGGTGTATGAGCACCTCGTGTGGAATGTCCAGACCCTGAATCCAGCGCCCAAGGTCAAGGAACGGACGTAGACCAATGGAGTCCCTGCGAGTATCCATGTATGCGTCCAGAGTGAGTTCATGGGCCGGGGTCTCGCGATCAATGGCTTCCTTCACCATGCCCTCCGCGAGAAGAATGTTGCTTGCGACTAGATATGGCTTGTATGCATCTCCGATGGCGTTCAAAACTCGATCGGTAAGACTATCGATGCATCGCATGAGCTGAAAACTGAAAGAATATTGTATCGAAATTCAACAGTACTGTTTGATCATCGTCATTGGTCCTTTGGTTTCCGTTAACAATGTTTGTTTAAATGCCTGCATGTAGATCTCTGCCCATTTCTGTGCATCGCTTGCGGTGGCGGGTGTATCTCTAGCAGCAGCGCATCAATTATGAATAGCCAGATTTTCCTACTCACTCATACGCACGTCAATTGCTCCATCATCAAGAAAACCATCATATACTCGAGGCAGACTCTCAAGCAATCTTGGTTTGAATCCGGAAATACCCTTGACATGAGGAGTGGCAGTTCTGCTCTTTTCCATGCCTGAAGGAGGATGGCGCTTAGCGCTCATCGATCGAACCAAGTTCAGATGAGTGATCATGCCTTTTTATGAGCATCGTTAAGCAAGGACGATGCGTCAATCCAGGTAACATATTCAGCCTCCAAGACATCATGATTTGGGTTATTGGGCTTAACGTCTGTCTGTAGGAGGTCCAAGAGGTTCTGGATGCGGTACAGGACCATGTTCGGCGCAACGTGTCTGGGGAGTAGAACTGGGAATTTAGAATTCTATGAGAGCCTTCAAGTGGGCGGTATCGCATCAGGAAGACCGGCAAATCCCATTTCCATGGGGCATTGTACCCAATCCTTAGTGCAGAAGTATACCGTATCCACCACAACATAGGTCCTTCAAGTCGAACATCACAGATGGCTTCTTGTCGTTTTTTTCTTGCGATATTCAAGGAACGTCAGAAAGTCACCCATTCACCACTGTCATTGACAACATTTTAAGATTGCTCGCCATGTGCTCCAGATATCTCCAAATATCATGCATATGACTTCTCAAGGCTTCCTCAGCTACATGTGATCTCCTCGTTCGTCTTTGATGGGATATGCCGTAGATGTGGCCACACAAGCTTTAGCCAACCTTTCTTCCCAAGTCCCTTGGCGCCATCCTCACGTTGACTGGGGGGCAAATGTACAAAATCTCTGAGTTCTCTACACTTCAAGTTCTAAGTATTTATTTTTGAGTTTGGTTTTCTCGATAACATACTACCATCATGGTCGGCATTGGCCGCATATAACAAAAAAATTCGGAGAAATCAGTCAACACATGGACGCACATTGGGCCTTCTTTCTCCACACCCATCATGAGCCGTCCAAGTCTAGTCCAAGACGTCACTGCACAAGTGGTTTAAATTCACGTGTCTTAGCCACTGCTTTTGGTTTTTACTTGTTCCTCCCTTACCGCTGCGATGTCGAACGCGTCTTCAGCTCAAGTTGTCGCCTTCGTCAAGCAGGTATTCGGCACATCGTTTATTGGATTTACGATTGCTACGACGTGGGTAGTATTTCGTCGTTCTGATACTTGATATTTGACGAGTTCAGGCTTTATGGTATAACCTGTCTGCAAACCTACCTATACTATCGGAACTACCCACAAGATGTTCGACTCCTTAAATCGACGGTGAGCGTTATCCCCGTCTTGTTCTCAGTTCCTGATTCAAATGCATCCACTGAGTAGGTTGCCTTGCTTTGGTGAGTGTCAATACGAGTGCCGCATACCTCTAAAATCCCTCCATCTGGGCTATTTAGGGTGCTCGATACGTTGACGACTTTATTCGTTGCACATTCTTTGTATACGTTCTTCGTCCTAAATTTTGGCCTGGCAGCAGAAGTGAACGTGCTTATCCCGTGGTGCGTTTTACTTCAAGTCCCAATATCGTTTCTCTATCTAAATACATTTTGTATGCTTTGTAGGAGCTTTACTGTGAGCTGCAAAGCTAGTCATCTCGATTTCCGACCACTCAACACGACTCATTAGGCAGAGAAATTAATTGTGGTGTGTACTAGCCTTGATTTCCTGGATCATGTAATACCGAAAAATTGACCGCCAGACACTTATCACTTTCGTGGCTCAAGTGTAAGCTAAGGTCCCTTGGCTTGTCGCGTAAGGATCGCTGACCACATCTCGCCACAGGTTTTACGGCCGGACCATTTGGAGAGGTTCGTGACTTTAAATTCATACCAACTCCACATGATTACCGGTAGCCATGTTGGTCAGTGACCGACCACAGGCTTATTCCCATATTAATCGTCAGTCCTCCTTTGTTTCTGTAAGAGTACATTTAGTAATGCAACACAGCTCGTGTTTGCCTTGGCCGTACTAGGTGAACAATTTCGCAAACCCGTATCATCTCTGACACAGGCTTACGTGCTTGCAACTCAGCCCTCGGAATAGGTAGGGTTTTTTTCGAATCAGAGGCCTCGTACTTGGTTCTGACGATTTCTTTTCAGTGACAACTGTGCACTTGTAGGATTTCCATATATTTACGGCAGAGACGATGAACACATACTTACAGATTTTTGAACCCACTCGCAACCTCAATTTCAGAGAGAAAATTCTCGGTGCCTTTCTGATGTTTCGAGATGCAACACCAAGCATTGATTGGGGAAAATCCGCATTCTAGATCCTCAGCGGCCTCGTGCAGGGGCTTGCATCCTTTACCGATGTTGTGATTACGGCTGCCATGTGTATTTATCTTCACGCACGGCGAGTCGGTTTCAGAAATTCGTAGGTGTTAACTCCCATTCACTTCGGCCACTGACATTGCCAGCCAGAACTGAAAAGCTAATTGATAATCTGATGCTCTATGCTGTCAGTCGAGGTAAGCAATGAGTGGTAATGAAACAGTATTATTTTTGATTTTGCGCAACACAGGCATTCTGACGGCGTATGTTTTCGATGTATCCTTCATAGTATGACCGCTGATTGAAATACCGACAAGTCTAACTCAGATTCTATTCCTGGTCCTGGTACGCCTCGCATATAAGAGGATTACATATCCTGACTCGATGAACTTATTTTCCAAGAACGTTGCACTTCCACACGACACATATTGGCAACCATTCCACCAAGCAGTTGGCAAACGTAAGGATGACATTGATCCTTCTTACTGCTTTTTGGCCAAGTCTAACAGTTTTCTAGTTTATGTCAACTCAGTCTTAGCTACGTGAGGCAACCCCCACCTTCTCCCTTGAACGCATCGATCAATTTCATTGTCTAGCCTCAATGTCAGGTCAACCTTCAAAGAAACAGCGGAGGTCAAAGAAGGGCTTGAATTTCTTGGTCCGCTGAGCTCGACGCTCCAGCTAGAAGGCGCTTTTCAGGAGGACCCAGGGGTCAGGTGGTCAAAAAGTTCGCTTCACTCTGTCATCTGATCCATATGATATTTAGACGACGAACCTCCGAGTGGCGTTACCACAACACGAGTCTACGCACGATTCCACGACGACGTCTGTACCATTACGATTGACAGTTGGCGAGCTCTCGATAAAAAGAAAGGAGGAAACTATGGGCATTGTTACCTGAGAAGTCCTCTTTGCTGCTCCTTCTGCGCGTTCGTTGGCGTAAGTCTATGTCATTTTCGAAAGGTGGAATATCCCTGAAGGTCTGATCCTGATTGCTATTCAAAATGCGGAGTGTTGATATGGTGTTAACATGAACCATAAATAGTGTAAATTACAAAAGCTACTACAGGACTAAGCATAGGATGAGAAAGAGCCGTGAATGTGGAATGATTATGAAAAGCGTGCTGTACGACTGTCAGCTGTAACCTTAGCCAGGAAGCTTGGTTCTTTGGTTGGTGGTCTTCGTAACTCGGGAACTTCATCTGCAGCAGCTGGGCCCTTTCGCAGAGAACCGCCACCGGACTTGGTTTTATGGCCCGTCACTGCAGCACCTCCAACGTTGCGACCAGTGGTTCCACTGTGGCGGGATTGCCCTTCGATTTTGGCCCATGTTTGCATGCGGCCTTTGCTGTATTCCGTGATCACAGCTAGAGGCGGAGGCATCGACATTGCCTGATGATTGGAAAAGGTTAGTTACACCACCAGTACGATACCGAGGGGTCAACGAACTCCAAAATCAGCCTCAAAGTCAGTGTGATCTGCTCGACGGTCTGCGGGTTGCTTCGCCATCTTCGGAATAAGGGATTTAACGGGGAGGGCACCTTCTTCGTCAGACAAGTTATCATCCACCCATGACACGTCCAAATAATTCTGAGCCTTTGGCTCGGCCTGTAAAGTCGGTCGTTAGCTTCTGAACCTTAAGATATGCATATGACCCGACGTACTTCAGACCGAGTTTTTTGTGCAATTTGCCTTGCAAGTCTGTTAACTTCTGCAGATGTGATAGTTTTGCGTGACGCCTCATCATTAACTAACTCGTCAGCATCCACCATATCAACATCTAGTTGTTGAGATCCCTGCAGATATGCAAAGTCGGTGTCGTCCGGGGCCAGATTTTCTTCGTAGACATTGAAAAAGGATTTGGTTTCCTCTTGCTTGCCTGAGTATTCGAGGACACTCAGTGAACAAAAAGAGTGATAGAACGAAGGAACTGACCAAGTGCTTTGATATTGTCTCTCTCGATCTTCTGTTTTTTCATGCCTCGCCGAATTCGGCTGTTTCGTTCGTCCTCATCGCTTTCATCATCACTCTCGCCCAAGCCTAGATGGTCGTTTCTTCGTTTCCTGCGCAGCTCTCCTCGAACCGCTGCGTGGTGGAGTTTCTGGAGGGCTTCATCGTCTTCTTTTTCATGTTCCCTGTCGACTGATAAGCAAGATGATACGCCAGTTAATCAGTGTGAAGGAACCTACATAAACTTCTCTTTCACACGATCTGCGCCCACCACTTCATCGTCCATGTCAGCATCGTCTACCAAGCTTTCAAGTACCTTATCTAAATCTTCCCCCTCTTCTTCTTCGTCGTTTTTATTGATTCGCGACCCAAAACCGAACATCTCGTCTTCATCAGATTCTTGTGCCTCTTCCTCAATGAACTCAGACTTGTCGAGGGGGTTTTGTTTTCTCTTAGAAGCACTGGTCATGGAAGCATGCTTCATTAAATCGAATGCATTGACAGGACGCTTTGCAACAAGGCTTGGAGAGGGGCTAGACTTGTAACCCTGTGAAGGCGATATAGGTGTTGTGGATCGTTTATGAAGGCGGCTCAATGGAGCAACAGATTCATGGTCGTCCAAGAAAGACAAAGTACGAAGTGGGTAGCGTATGGTTGATTTTGGTCGTGTTGGAGAAGAATGTTTATAAACCTCCGGGGTTGAAGTTTCTGGCTTGGTCTGCGTTAGAAACCTATTCAGCGAATTCGAAATTTGATATTGAGAATGAATAGTCAGCTAACGTTTGATGAAGAAAGAACATACCCATGATCGTCGACATAGAGTTCGGGCTCTGTGTGCGGTTTCGTGGTTGCAACTTCAACCACGTACTCCTGTTCCTTCTCAAAGATCTGCTCGGCCTTACGCAGGAGCGTTCCGCTGACTTCAAAGGCGGGCTGGAGAGCGACGTCTTGGGTCAAGTCGAGAGTACCAGCTCTGATGAGTTTATTTGGAGGAGAAATCTGGCAGAAAATTTAAGGTTAGAAAATATTATTCCGAATGTCAAGAATGTTACCTTGAACGACCCTCCTAAATCATCTGGACGACGCTTTATTAGTACTGATGCATTGTCTTTCTCCGTGCCGGTTTCAAATAAGTCGGAAAAGCTCGCTTGTAGAGGTAATGGACCTGCAGCAGCTAGAGGCTCATCATCGGGGAACTGCGAGAATCCAAGGGACCCAGTGCTGATGAAGGGTTTGAGAACAGAGGGCGTGGCAGAAGACTGACCGGCAGCAGGGGAGGACATTTTCAATCGGGTTTCGAAGGAAGTCGGAAATTTAGAAGATCTTGACGGTGAACTGAACGGGTCGTCATTCTCATTGTTACCGTCTTTGTCCAGTGCATTGTGCGATCCGGGAGACTCGAATAGTTGGCTCGAGTTCAAGCCAAACAGAGAACTCTTCCTCGCATCTAAGTGTGCATTCTCATCCAAAGGAGTATGTCGAACGACAGCGGTGTTTTCCTTGTCTTCCCCATGGTCCCACATACGCGAGTTCTCGTTCTCTTTGTCTCCTTCGTCCTCTGTTGGATCCTCTGACAGGGACATATATTCACGGGGTGCAGGTGCTAGGAGATCATCGTCGCCGACTATCCGTGTGGGGGCTGCATCATCGTCGTCATCGGAATCAAGAACTGCTTTCAACAATGAGCGTCGAGGTTTCAAGGGCACAGTTTCGTCCTCTTCATCGACTATGGAAACACCAGCCTCCTTTTCATCCGCTGTTTCCTCGTCGTCGCTACTGTCGGCGCCAAAAGGACTAGCTGAGCCTCTTAGTTGCATACCCAGTTCTGGCGACCAATCTTCATCTTCGCTGGCATCATCTTCCTCCGGCCCTACCATCGCTGCCTTCCCTTCAGGTAAACTGCGGCCCTTCTCTGCATACAGTTTCTTTGCTTCTTGTATGGTTGAAGTTGCTCCGTCTCCTGAGTGTTTTAGCATGCCTCCGCGTTTGATCCACTCTTCATCCTTCGCGCGCACAGCTTCCAGGCGCTTAGCTTCTGCTTGAGCACTGATAATGCGGTTTAACTCAGCCTGAGTTAAGTGATGCTCCCCTTTCTTTCCCCGCTGCATATCGTTCCACCGGAGTAAGTCAAGGTCATTGATCTTTGGCGGGTTTGCTTTCGCTTTTTGTGCCTTTGGCCCGACTCCCCCTAGAAGAATTTGCCTTTTTCGACCCTCAGAGACACGGGGTTTCCGCCGAGACCTTCGCTCCGCCTCCTCTTCTTTAATTGCTGCCTGCATGTCAGACATATGGACGACTTGGAGTTCGTCGTCCTCATCAGAATCGGTAAGTTTGTGGGTCGCCTGTCGCATTAGAGCTTCCTTCTTATCCAAGAGTTTTTGCTTCCGTTTTTCAGCGTTCCAGGAACCAACTTCCGGGAGATCCTCGTCGTCCATGTCAGAGAGTGAATCCATCACTTTAAGCGGACTTGGCCGAGAGTTGGGAGAGGGTGGTGGTGGAGCGACGAGATGGGCATGCGGGGTAACAGGGGAAGTGTGGCGCTCGGACGAAAAGTCTGCAATAGGATCGGTTTCAGTCACGGGCACTTTGGCCACAGGGTTGGCGGCTTTTGTCGTCAAGCTAATTTCAACATTTACGTTTAGCTGAATAAGGAGAAAACAAGGCCTTCTCACCCTGCAAAGAAACTTGTAACGGAATGTTTAGAGGCTGTTTGGGTCTCCAGGCGTGGAATTGACACCTGCTGATCTGCGGTAATGCGTGATCGAGTTCGCGCGGTCTCCTTGAGATCTTTCTTAGTGGGCGGCTGAGATTTACAATCAGCATTAACAATGAAAGGAATTGGGTAAGCCTAAGATGGACGACAAACCTTGATTCTATGGTGCTTACTCCCTGCATCTTTAGCCTTTCGAGCTTTAGAGGACATTGAAGCGGGGTCTGCATCAAAAAGAAGGGGGGGAACATCACGGTGGACAGGAGCCTTCGACTTTCCCTTCCCTTTAACGTCACGTTTCTGCGTTATGAACATGCCGTCCTCAGAAGTGGGTGGAGTTGGGGATGAAACTTCTTTTGGAGTCGTTATTGGATGTGGATTGGAGGGGGACGTTTTCCCTTCGCCGCCTTCGGAGTCTGAGTCGTGAATGACGGGCTTCTTGTGCCTAAGCCTACTTGGAACAGGTTGAGAAGGGGTACGAATGAACGAACCACGCGTCAAATTCAGTGATGGAGACAGCGCATTCTTCCCTGTATCAGCAGAAGAGGTCTGAAAAGAGGGTACTTTTGGGCTCCCAAGGTTTCGAGGGGACAAAGAAGCGGTGGCGTGGCCCAGCTCCACGCGTTCTTTCGACGCGCTTTCTCCTTCAGTGATATCCTCCATATCAACATCGCTGCCGGAATCCTCGTCCATTTCCTTCAACCCCTTCTGCCATAGGAATTTGAAGGAGGGCGGCGCGTCATGACCGTTGTCTTGGGGGTCGTCGTCATCAACATGGCCGAATATCGAGCTTTCGAACAACAGTGGATCAGAGCTCGGGGGAATTTCCTCATCCGTGTCCTGCGGTGCAGTTATATAGATGCTACCGTTTGACGATGAGCTTTTCGCCGACTGCAAGAGGGAGTCATCGCCAACAGGCTCAGTGGGTCGACTGCGGCCATAAACCCGCGTTGAGCGCTTGACAACGATGGGCGTCGTCGGGAGTGATGTTGAGAGGGTGGAGTCTGGAGCAATTGATGAGTCCTGGTGCACTGGCATTCTGAGAGAAAGTGCGCAGGCAGCTGAGAGGACCGTCAACAAGTCCAGGTTTGGCGTGACAAAGAGGTGATATGTGATATCAGTCACTGTGACAGGTCGCGTTTTCCTCAGATCACGTTCTAGCGCATAATTTAATCCAGCTTCCTGGTGGTAACAATAAAAGTGCCTTTACAATTCCGGATTGAAGCATGATTATAAACATGAGGGAGAGTTTCCGTGTCGTAAAAATTCGTAATGGTGGCGTGAAAACGTCATGAGAACTATACTCCAACTAACAAGCACAGAACAAGTTGTGGGAATGGACGGTCCTTAACTATCAAGAACTTCATCGTGTCGAGAGCATAGGCTGCCAAACACCATACGAAATTTCCTCAAGGTGATGAAGTTGGACGCGGTCCCAAACAACAGGGATTATGTTGGCCTACATGAAGCTGTGAAACGGCTCGGTGGCGATGTCTAGGCGAGCCTTACTCACCTGTAGATAATGAACACATGCCCGAGAGATACGCCTTGCAATTGTAGACAAGCTAACACGTCCATCGTAGGCCTCCAATGGAATCTCGTACGTCATTGGAGAGTATCCAACCCACTATCAAGGATTTTCTGTCAATTTGTATTCATGGGATTAGCAACAATCCAATAACGCACCTGGATTCTCAATAAAACCCTATTGCTACTGTCCGCATGAAAGTCGTGCATCCTGTAGGAATCATTCCCTGACAATCTGACATGCTCCTGAGCCTCTGATAGACTTATTCCGGCAGTAAACGATCCCTTCCGCTTGAATTTAATCTTTAATGAACTGGGTCGTCCGCGATAGGTATCCAACATAGGAGCAGCATGGGTAGTATAAGACACAGTTGAGTGGCGACGGGTGCGAGGCGCCATGATCATGGAAGAATGAGGTACTATTGGAAGATGATGGGATGATAGTTGACGGTCATCAGGATAATATTGGTCGCAAGTGTCAAGGTCATCATATGCTAGAGGATTGTCATTCCACTGATTTGTACAACAAGAGTGGCCTAAGCACTCACAGGGGCCGGTTATGCGATGGCCATGGCTGAGTGGCATCGTAGTAGCGCGGCCGTACATTTGATAGGACGGATGGTGATACTGTGGGGGAAAAGCAATCTTGAGGGTAGTTCATGATATGAAAACAAGAAGCCATACGTCTGGGTGACCATGGTTTTCAGGATAGATCGCATGTTGCTGGAATGGCATGGGTGTTGTACCATATCCAATAGACTGATGACGGGAATGAGAGCGACTGAAATTGTCGTAAGCAGGGTAAGCCATCGTTATTCGTTGCAGGAGGGTGACGGGACAGTCGAAGAGAGTCTCACGCAGGACCCATCTTTATAAGAGCCTGAAGCTGACTCCAATAAGCGAGGCCTCTACCCTGAGGAAGCCATGAGGTTGCAAGAACAATCGTAGGTTTGGCACTCGACCACGTAGTCAGCTGCAAGGAACAATGACGATGTGGGCATATTTTCCAAGTCAAAAGCAAAATTTGAACTGCCGAAAAAAGAAAATAGGCAACAGTGGGCTCCAGTGCTTTGGCCTGTGGAGTTTTGCCTGTATACGTTGCCTCTAGTCTTTGAACTGACAACCATATCATCTCGCAGCTCGGACATGAAAACCATTGACCAGTGGCACAATAGACACTAGCCTTGCGTAAAACACGACGAGTTCTGTCACTCCCCAAATGGTTTCGACATCCACGGACACGCGACAAAACGAAGCTTTGACGTCGATCTGAAACACTCCTGCGAAGCCCAAGCTTGCCATTGATGTTCTTCTTGCTTGCGAGATGAGAGTGCGGACTCCACGTTGAGTTACATTTCACCAAGAACGTTCGATGAGGACCCAAGAGATGTTAACCTGGCATTAGACGCGTCAATGCCAAACCTCCAACCCCAAGTCGCGTCATTCACGTGATGGTGTGGGATTTTTTGTCTAGCTTACCACAGGAGGCTCTTTGAGTCAGTCTCGACCACAATCGACTTCCCGGCCACCTCATACAAAAACTCAAAGCAATGGCACCGTCCAGGAAAGAGCTCCTTTCGTCGGCTCAGCGACTTTGCAATGATTTTGCATCCAAGAAAGATATCGACACTCTACTCTCTCATTTCTCCCCAAAACATCAGATTACTGCATTGGAGCATGGCGAACCCTCTTTGGCCCCCTTCTTAGGACGACCCTTTCTTGGCCGCTCTGGGGTCAAAAGATATTTCGAACTGATACAATCGCTACTCTCCTATGAGGACATGCGATTCTCCGACTTCATAGTCGATACAGAGGCCCATAAAGTTGCTGTTAAGGCTGCTGCGCGGTTTACGTGGTCCAGCACCCAAGAAAGCTGGGAAGAAGTTTTTACTTATATGCTTGGCTTCGACGATGAGAACAAGGTCATAAATTATGAAGTTTGGGCGGATTCAGGCGCAGCATATCTTGCGAGCAGAGGAGTGCTTGGTGAAACGAGGAAGAGTCTTGATGATTAAGCTTGTCGAGCTTAAAGTTGGATGGGGTGCACATATATCTTAGACCAAGCCGGAGAGATAGATGGTTGTGTTCTATTATACATCCTGAAAGCAATGTCCTATACAACCAGGAAAACTAACTCTGCCGTTCTACACCGAGTCAAGCACTGAATGGGTTGCATCCACAAATCGCCGCCCTCACCGCGAAACTGGCAACACTACCAAGGGCAAGTCCACCAACAAGCGCAAAACTCGCAACCGTGGCGGCGACATCGACGTCTTCTTTCCTGCCTTTCAACCGCGGATTGTGGTTCAGCGATGGCGCAGACATCATGCACAAACTTGACACGTAGCCGTTGGAAGCACCCAATGCAAAAAGTATGAGCATGAAAAGGAAGTCAGAGTTGATAATGGGTGGTGTCGGAAACTCGGTAGACGGGCGCTGGATGTTGCACATAAGAAATATAGGAATGAATAGAGTCCGTGAGAAAGAGAGCGCCGTCAACCACTTGGCCGACCATATGATTAGGCTGGGTACGGAGCAGACATAGCGGCCCAAGAAGTCTCCGATATTGAAGACGAGGAAGTGTATCGCATTGAAGAGAAGAGGGTGAGTGGCCGGATTCGTGGGTTGCACTGAGGTGGTAATTGGAGGATAAACAGCCTATTGTGACGGTGAGATAAAGTTCAAAGGAGATATCTTGCTCCAGAACGCACTAAAGTGACGATGAAGACATAAGCAACGGCCAATTCATAGACAATGTTTGCCTTTGCAACTCGTATAATACGATCCTTTTCGGTGGTGTAGCTCTCCCTTCCATGAGAAGTCAGCAATTGGGATGCTTCAATGGTTCCAGTTTCCGGTAAGAATTTCTGCTCAAGGGGCCCGACAAGTGTCTTATACGTTGGTTTCGATACAAGAACTTTATGAGCAAAAGCACTGAGGACAAGGAATAATGTGGAGAGAGCAAAGAAGACACGTGCAGAATCCTTCTCTGCCTCGCCGTCGATTGCGTTGGCTGCGATCTTCTCCGGAGTTGCTTTCCAAAGGAAGAGGGCAGAACTCAGGACTTGCACGCTGCTGACAACAACAGCAACAGCAGCTTGTCCTGACATCATAGCCTGCAGGGCCTGGGGGCCGTAGAGCGACGCCACCGCAACAACAGAGGTCTGAAGGTAGGACCCAAGGGCTGCTTGGGCGGCTCCGATGGAGAGAATGAGGGTGAAAAAGAGGGCAGCAGGGACGCGGACGTAGGTGCTGAGAGTCAAAACGAGGCAGAGAATCGATAGCCATATGATACATTGTCGAATTTGGCGAGACGGAGAAGTCTAGACGTGTGTCATGAGTAAATAACGAGAAATGAGCATAGTCCACTCACTCGCTTCGATACAGCCGTCGCGTGGGCAAGGAAGATGAAGTTTGCAGCTGTGAAGGTGACTGATTGATATGGGCTAAATATTCTTTGTAAAGGAGAGTCATTCAGCCGTGAAAGAAAGTATGGTGTTGCGGTGATCATGGCTAGTAAGTATCATGGTGAGCTACATGCGTCATTTCAACACCAATTCCACGCACCATTCCATGGTAGAAGAACACAGCACCCCAAGATAAAATGAATCCATCGAACTTGTGCATCAACCACCACAGCCGGTGGGTCAGCAGGAGCAACTACAGGCGACTCTTCATCAGCGTCGAGTTCAAGAATATCGGAAGGAATCTCTTCATCCTGCTCTGGCGCAAGAACCTGAGGTATTGCATGATAAACTGCATCGGGTGATCTTGGAGGGGACATGGTGGTAAAAAGAAAGTGATCTGGGTCCTGTAAGCTGACAGGAGGTCGACGACACCGCCAACAGCGTGAGCATCACATATATAGATGTGACTTTACACCTGGCATGCATGCATCATAGTGTCATTGCCGAGCCGAATAAATCCCCACCATTGCCTCTGGGGCTCTTATGATACTCAACTTGTCTCTGTATAGCAAAATGTGATATTATAAAGTAAGTAATTAAGAGCGCATGTCCTCTGGAATGTACTGGTTGGGCTCTTCCTTGAGTGACAAGGCAGTAAGGCGTTGCCTCTGCTTGATTTCCTTCCTTTCCCGCCTCTTGGACTGTCTCACGAGGGATGCCTCGTCGTTGATCTTCTTCCACCTCTGCTTCCGCAAAGCCTCTTTCTCTTCTTCGAGCTGCTGGCGCCACTTGAATGCGGCTTCCGCTTTTGCTTCTCTGGGGCTGCGCCCGTTAAGGTTTGCAAGTTCCTCTTTGAAAAAGGCCTCAAGTCGCGCCTTTTTCTCTATCTGCCATCCGAGCCAGCGAGCATGTTTTTTGGCACGAGAATGAGGGTTGGCCAATTCTCGGAAAAGATAACTTTCCACTGGTGGTGAGTCCCCTAGGGTATTGGCAAGGTGAGGGTTGTACAGTGTACGGAGGAATTGAGCCTCCGGCGGTGGTCGAGGAATCAAACCCTTCATCATAGGATTGAATGGTGGAGGTTTGTAGGTAACCTTCATGACTGCTTCCTTTGTGGTATCAAAAGACATGGCTACGACCGAAACCATGAATCACTTTTCGATAGTACAATATTGGTGCTCACGTTCAGGTTTGCTTCTTGGCTCCGGCTTTGGCCATGGTATATTGATATTGCCACTTTCGAGGTGGGGCACCGAAGGTACGGTCTTCGTGGCGAACCGCTGCCAGTCATATCGACCGAAGAATCGATTCCAGAAGGGCTTTGACGTGCCCAGACGTTTGGCGAATACACTGCATATGTGTGAGCAAGTACAGAACAATAGGAGGGAAAGAAAGTAGATAATTACGGCACGACTTTAGGTTCGGGACGCTTCTTCGTTGGAGATAGCTCATAATTGCCAAGGAAGAGCTGGCATCGAGAGTAAGAATAGTTCTTGCTGGGGGGGAGTTTTCCAGTATCCTGAGCTCCTGTCTACAGAAAGATGCCTTGAGTAACGTTCATTGAGGTGACACTCTCCACTTACGTTGGCTTGGCCCTTGACGAACACCCGGTTGCTGAATCGGTTGATACTCAGTACTTCGTGAAGCGTGTTTTTCTGGTCTCCAAGCAAACGGATTTGGTCCCCAGGAACAATGTTCCAATATTTGATCCTATCCCTCGGTCGGACAGCCTTTACAATGGGATCCCGAATGCTGAACCGTTTCAAGAACTTTTTGGGAATGGGGAGCATATGGCGGAAGTTTTTGGTCCATGGCCTAGTGGTGACTGCATTCAGCAGTTGCCTACGCGTAAAAGGTGCTCCAGGTGTAGGCATTTTGTGCCGCTCAGTCCAGAGGCAGGGAGTATGTGTTCCACCAGCGAAGTTGGTCGAGAACGTTGACGAATTCGGAATTGTCAAAATTTGGCGATCACATGACTGAAAATATACTTGGGCAGAAGTACGGATATACATAACAGAGAATTATTTCTCACAAAAGGAATAGTATAAGTACAGGGTCATATTTCTGATACAGATTGAAAAGCGAAAACAGGAGAAAGCAATACTATCTTCAGCAATAAGTCCAAGTCATGTCACAGTTACTGTTTTTGTGCCACTCCAGGTTGCCGACGATGAACTGGGTTCCTCAGATTCCAAGGTCTATGTCCAGTCATTAGTCATTTCTGTGAGGTGTCACAAACAAATGGGCTTACTTCAAGTAGCATGCCTAAGACTTGGTCGACCTCCGACGGTGGAACTCCCCCACAACCTGCACCAATCAATCTCCTGTATTCGGCCATCCTACCGCCAGTTCCAGCCTCGGCCTGGAACGATACAAGCTCCTCAAAGGTAATTTTTCTCCGCTTTCGGAGCTGTGCCAAGTCTTCGCGTAGTGCTTCAGACGCCTTCTGGAGTTCGAGGGGATCAGTGGGTATATTCGCATGCAGTGTGACGAGGTCAGATATGTCTTCCACTTGGGACATCTTCCTCTTTCCCTGAACATTCTCCGGATCAGCGGCATTTTCAGCGCTCATGCCTTCCTCTATCCCGTATGACGCAGTGGCGGGCGTTACAATCAACTCGCCATTTGCACCTTCTCGAATGGCGGCTTCACGAAGTTCTTCATCCTTTACCCATTTCTCCCATCCTAGCCGATATCTTCGACCCATTTTTGCGTAAAGTTCGCTTTCTAGGTTTTGGAGATTCTCTTTAGCTTGGGGCAATCCCTCGGCCTGAGTCTTGAGTGATGAAACAGAGCGTTGGTTATCAAGAATTTCGCCTTGAATGTTACCCAACAGCGCATGCGCTTGTGTCATATCGCGTTCCTTGTCCTTCAACTCCTGGTCGAACGAGGCCGCTAAGCTGTCCAACAAGCTAGTCATGTCGTTGACGCATCTTGTACTCGCCCTTTGGGCGGCGACCGAATGATGAAGGGGGGGACGATCACCATTGGAAGGGGCGAAAGAATAATTCGGGGCAGTATTTGGTGATGGATATGCAACTTGCGCATTTCGGAAAGACATGGAATTGGCGCGAGACGTAGGGACAGGTGAAGATCTGAAGCGTTCATCCTCTATAATATAATCTTCGGTGCTTTTCCCGTCGTTGTTAACAATCTTTGGGTCAGCTCCATGATCGATTAGGATCTTCACTAATCGTTTGCTCCGACATCTGGCGGCCATCGTCAGAGCAGTTTCGCCATCCTCATCTTGGAAGTTGATGACATCGGCGAGCTCCTTTGGATAATCAGCTAGCCTGGTTAGGACGGTCTCCATGTAATAGCGTGCTGCATGGGATTTGCCTTTCGACATAGCAACATCCACAATATGATGAAAAAGTGTGCGATTATAGTTGTCGATGTTGAGCGTCGAACGATGAAGGAGCTCGTACAGCTCTGGGAATTTGCGGACGTCGTAGTTATTAGCGAACATCACGCTTCGCATCAACGGCGTCTGTCCGGCCTTGTTGACCTTGAAAATATCAGCTCCTGCTGTTAGGAGGAGCTTTACTATGCGGATGCGGCCCATAGCACAGGCCCAGTGCAATGATGTGTGCCCATCATCATCGATGGCCATATTAGGATCAAAATCGGGTGGCGGAGAGATCAGGACGGCCGGGATTTGCGCCATGTCGGCAATGAAATATTCGAGAATTTGGTCACCATATGTGCGTGCATCGCTAGTGCCATTTCGTTCGCCGTCGGAAAGATCATCATACTGGTCGTCAACAGTACGGCGATACTTGTTACGTCGGCTTTTCGACGTGGCGGTGGGACGGTCATCTCCATGGCCGGCAGAAGCGTAAGAAAGAGCTGGGCTACGGATGGGAGATGGTGTTCTTGAGCTTGAAGAAGCCTCAGAAGGGGATGGAGTCATGGACCCATCCTCTGACCCACGGACCGATAATGTCTCACGATCGCTGTCTTCGTCCCCTGCTCCGGGCAGCATACGACGAGAAGAGCGCGTGTTTATGACAGAAGCACTGATAGATGTTTCCGCGGGTGGGGGCCGCCGCGCTGGCCGCGCTGTGCTGGCTACAAGATGCTTCGGAGCCAGCGGAGGGCTTTTGGCAGCTGGTTGAAATTCAATGATTGGGCGCAGGAGGCTCTCACAGTTGTATTGTTTGGCGAGACTGAGACCACGTTCAAGAGGAATCCATGTGCCTAAGAATCAAGCGTAGCGGTTCAATTTTCAGTACTTGACGCGTCGAAATGAAGGAAATGTTCGGACCTTGGTATTTACCATAACCTCCTTGTACCTTCTCATGTTCACCCTTCTGCACTTCACGTTCAAGAACACGCGTGCGTTGAGGCTTGTCAAATCCTGCGACCTTCAAAATCTGTGTAGCATTCAGCCACGAGTCAGCGCGCCGGCGCATCACCGCTACACCCTTGCACATCCTGAGCATGTATTGATAGTAAGCACACGTGTAAAATCCAGCTGTACGCACATCTCGTAGACGGGTATGCCACTGTAGGTAGCCTAGCTGTACATGAGATCGACAGGCTACAGGGGTTTGAAACAAGAAAATTGACCTTGAAAATCTGCGTTTCTGGCATTTCTGATGTGACTAATGGAACCGGCCACTCTAAAGGATGTATTTCTACGCCCCTGCTGTTGCTGGTGGCGCTGAGAGGCTTGCGCAAGAGTTTGGTAGTGATGACAGTCACGCAAAGTTGGGAACGCGTGAAACAACAAGGACAAATACACCCGCGTTAATCCTTCCGGCATCCGCCCGCCTATACCCGAACGTCATTGCCCTTGAGCTCATATGCCTGCTCGTCTTGAGATGATAGATAATCCAGTTAATATTGGAGCTCCTTCTCATGAGCTGAAATGAAGATACAGAATTACACTAGACATAAAAGTACAAGATTGCCACAGAATCACAGCCCTAAACTAATGTAGACATCGTAAGGTCGACGCCGCTGTGACTCCTGAGCACATTTATTCCCCTGCCAAAAAAAAGAATTAGACCCGCCGTTTCCTAAACAAAACGGGAACGCTGGGATCAGGCGCGACTGCTAACCCAAACCAAGGGTCCACAGGGCGAGGGCCATAGTTCTCAAATGACACGTCGTAGTTGAGCAGAACATATGCCAATAACCCTTTCAATTCATTGACAGCGAAAAAACGTCCAGGGCTGAAGTCGAGTTATATGGTAACGTCGCATATAAGAGGTTTGTAGCATACATACCATGCATGCTTGCCGTTTCCGAAAATGATATAATCATGATTCAAAGCTACCATTTGATGCTTGCTGAAGCCTTCAGCCTGTTTCTCTCGCATTTTAGAGAACCTGAAGCCATCGAAGACCGCCGGGTCAGTATAATTTTCCTGATAAGTTGAGAACTTTGAAATGAGTAGCCCATTGAAGAGAGAAGAATTGCAATTTACCTCATCATGGTGAAGGGGGAAAGTAGCTACCGCGATAGTATTGCCTTTAGGAACGACGGTGCCGTCAGAGAAGGCAAAATCTTTCAATACTTTGCGCATCATATTTACTGGTCAGAACAGAGGCATTTGAGGGTCACATACATTGAAAAATAGGTGAGAACTACTTACCAGCACCATTCCCTCCTAGCCTCTGTGACTCTTTGATAAAGCTATCGAGCTTCACCATTTTATGGAGTGAAACTTTCGAGTAGCCATCTTCATTGATGACTCTCTCAACTTCCTCGCGTAGGTCTGGTACGAAAGATGGATGTGCCGCGAGGTCAAATAAGATTTGGGTAAAGGCCTGGTAATTTGATATACCAATGAGTGGATGGAATGGAATAAAACATATAATCCTCACCATCGAGGTCGTATGGATGGCGGCAAAATTGAGGCTTAAGATTCGCAAAGTGATGTCGCGGACTGTACGTTGGTGGCCCTGTGCAAGGTCCAACAACCAAGATATGGCATCATTCTGTGCTGCATGTGTAAGACTCCCATACTTTCGGTGAATAGACTGTACTCACAGGTCTCCCGGTCCAGTCTCTGCCATATTCCTCGTCCTTATCAAGCCGATCTTGAATTATAGGGCGAAGATGATTCTTGGCACGCTCAATTTGAGATTCGACGTTAGTGAAATATCGACCAGCAAATCTAGGATGAGAAGGTGAGTTCGAATTTGAATTTGCACACAAAGTGGATTTACGGCTTCAGAAAGTTAGGAAACAAGTTAATAGTCGTCGCTGCTTTCATGACGTCGATGGTAAATTGAATATTCAAATCTCTGTAGTCGGGGTCCCGGCCTGAGTGAATCAGTCCAAATGTTCCCGGAAGTACGATGGGAGGCTTCTATTCTCACAAAGTGGCAGGCCAACGAAAAGTCGGTTACTGGCACGACTGACTATTTTCATGACTGTTGGAAGACCAAGGACCTGAGTCCAATCTGAGTTTTTTTTAGTTCAGTATAATTCTGAAACAACCTGCTGAGTGGCTGACCTTCAGTTTCTGGTACAAATTCTCTGAAGGCAGCAGCGATCTCATCCTGTACATGTGGGAACCGCTCTACCAAACTTCGCGTGAGTGATGATTTGACAACGTCGACATGGTAAGGATCGAAGTGGAGTTCTGGTCCCATGGTGTACAGAATTTGGATGGACTAGAAAAGTAATGTGCCTTGTCATTTCAAGCTCCCCGTATTTACTTGAAGATAAATACGTACATCGGCGGCAGCCTCAGTAAAGGAAATGACGTCGTCTGGCGCCTTGCGAAGCTCGTCTAACATCTGGTCGCCACTGATGACCACCGTCCATTTGGATATACCCGGAACCTTGAAAGCGTGGCCACGATACTAGAGTAGTCATATGTTGTTCAATAATTGAATATTTCGGTAAAAACGCACAGACTTTGGTATATCCCTCTTGAATCATGTCACGAGCGTTATAGAGGAATCGGTATGCTCCTCTGTATGAGGACAGAATCCCAGACTCCCCAACGGTTGGTATCCGATTGAGCTGATGATTATAATGGGATAAATGTCAGGATAAACATGAGGGGCTCGAAAAAGCTTACCACTCGTCTGTCGACCCAAGCGTGGTAGAGACTTGAAGCAACATAGAGGGAGGTCAAAGCGACGGCAGTCGCAACCAAGGGTCTGTTATCCATGGGTGAAATAGTCGGAGAGATCTTCCACGCAAGTATTACTTTTGAAAGGGTTCCGCGCCAAGCTAGGAAATTTAGGAGTTACATAGTCCCAAATCTAAAAGGCCATACCTTGGCCGTAGTCTCCGAAGCGAGTAAACATGTCATGTCATAGAGGTCTTGGATCCAGTACGTTCGGCCGCCGAACCGCGTGAATTACCAGAATGACATGAGAGACCAGTGAGAAGCTAGACGTATTATAGTAAGTAGCCTGGGTGCCGAAGTCCAGATTACTTGCTTAGTCACTAGGACTATCATTAGGGGTACATGTGGTACAAGTGATGCCTACGTGCGTCGGGAGCTACCTGAAAGAGTCCCAGTCAAGATTAAGCAGAGAAATCTTGGCTGTCATTTGATGAGTCTTTGACTTCAACAACGTATTTGTTGGGTGTGAACTTTAGAACCGATGATGCATGGGTGATGGATGTGATCCGACTTCGGAGATGTGTTCCTAGTCCTTTCACCCCCGTCTATGTACACATGTACTTTGCATGTTCTATTTACCGTGGGCTGATAACTACTATTTGAGCAACTATTACAGCCAGCATCCCATGGTCCACCTACTTCTTCAAATTTACTCAGATGGATGTAATGCTTACATACATGATTTACACCAAGCCCAAGTAACCTATCGTACAGGTGTAGAAGTTCTATATGAAGAATTCAGTCGTGACGTTTTCTGAACATGACAGTGACCTTAGGACTGGGAATAATGCTCAAGCCGAACCAAGAATCAAGAGGGCGAGGGCCGTTATTCTCGAACGACACGTCGTAGTTGAGCAAAGTATGTGCAAGCAAGGCTTTCAACTCGTTGACGGCGAAGAAACGCCCAGGGCTAAAACGTGAGTGATTCACCATAAAGTACAAGTAAATGGGCAGTACGTACCATGCGTGTTTACCATGTCCGAAAACGATATAATCGTGATTAAGGGCAACCATCTGATGCTTGCTAAACCCTTCTGCCTGCGACTCTCGCAGTTTTGAGAATCGGAAGCCATCAAAAAGTAAAGGGTCTGTGTAGTTTTCCTGGTTGCGGGAAGAGGGACCATAAGAAATCGTCAACAAAAAATGGTAATATTGGGACCAACTTCATCGTGGTGAATCGAAAAATTGGCGACAGCGATGGTATGCCCCTTAGGGACAAGAGTTCCATCGGAGAAGGTAAAATCTTTGACGACCTTTCGCCTCATGTTCGCTGCACATCGTCATATAATAGAGAAGATTGAGTAACTGAGATCGACAGAGATCAATCAGCAACTCACCACCGCCAAGCCCTCCTAATCTTTGCGACTCCTTCATGAAGCTGTCGAGCTTTACCATCTTATGGAGCGAAAGCTTCGTATATCCATCCTCAGAAGTCACTAGTTCCACTTCTTGGCGCAACGCTGGGACGAAGAGCGGATTCGCTGCCAGGTCAAACAGAATTTGGGTAAAAGTCTGAAACGACTATCAGAAATAAGTACAGCAGGTGGGCCTAAACACACCATAGACGTCGTGTGGATTGCCGTAAAATTGAGCAATAAAATGCGGAGTGTGAGGTCTCGAACCGTCCGCTGCTTTCCTTTAGCAAAATCCAATAACCAGGACAGTGCGTCATTCTAGATAGCATAAGTAATTCAGCATAGGCGGAAATGGACTGCCTCACGGGTTTTCCGGGCCAGTCCTTGCCGTATTCAGCTTCCTTATCCAGCCGATCTTGGATGAGAGGGCGCAGGTGATGCATGGCACGCTCAACCTGGGATTCAATGTTAGTGAAGTAGCGGCCAGCAAATCTACCAAAAAATTAAGTATTGCTCCATATGCACATCTAATGAGCGGGGAGAGCATACGGCTTAAGGAAGTTGGGAAATAGGTTGATAGTTTGGGCCGCCTTCATGACATCGACTGTAAATTCGATGTTCAAGTCTCTGTAGTCAGGATCGCGGCCTAGCACCGACTCGTTTTGAGAAATTTTATATTTTAAAATGAATCATGATCATACAAAGGGGTAGGCCAACGAAAAGGCGATTGGTGGACCGACTGACGATCTTCATAATAGTGGGAAGTGCAGGAACTGGGGCCCATTCTAAAAAGTAGACACAATTGGTAAATCCGGAGCAATGCCAGTCGTGCAATTAATAGCCAACAGACCTTCGGTTACCGGTATATGTTCTCGAAAAGCTGCGATCATCTCATCCTGTACGTCAGGGAAACGCTGGACCAGGCTACGAGTCAAAGACGATTTAATGACATCCACGTGGTAGGGGTCGAAATAAATCTCTGGTCCCATGGTGTACAGGCTTTGCATGGTCTTATCAAGGGGATGTCTATCGTGAACTGTACGTGTGTTGTTTCTTTAGCACCAAACATACCTCTTTCACAGCATCCCGGAAAGAGAGTTGGTCGTCTGAGGCTTTGCGAATCTCATCTACCATCCGTTGGCCGCTGATTACCACTATCCACTGGGAGATATCGGGAATCTTGAATGCGGAACCCCGATACTACAGGGCTACTCGATTACCTTATGTCAAGATCTATGTAACATACAAACCTTAGCGTACCCCTCCTGAATCATGTTACGCGCATGGAAAAGGGATTTATAAGCTCCTCTGTAAGAGGACATCAGGCCATCCTCTCCGATTGTTGGTATTTTGCTGAGCTGTTCCAAGAAATCATGACGAGAGTTAAGTGGTCAACATACAACTTGCTTACCACTCTTCTATCAACCCAGGCTTTATAGAGGCGTGGAACGACATAAAGCGAGGATAGAACGAACGCAGTCACGACGAGAGGGTCGTACATTGAGATGCTTCGAAGCATGTAGCTTCAAAGGCTGTTACTATATATAAGTGCCGGGTGGGGAGGAGTGAGCACTATCAGGGTCAAGGCATTCCGTCAAGTATTCATGATTCGATAGGAGGCCAGTATGCCGCATGGCCGCCGAAACGTAAGGCAAATTAGCGCTTTTGTTTTCTTCTCTCCGAATATGGCTATGCATGAAGTCAAATTGCATCAGGCCTCCATATGCATTAGGCTACAAGGGCGGCACTAGGCCATACAATCTTGGGTCATCTGGGTAATTCAATTTCAAGAATGGCAAGCAGGAAGCAGAGGGTAGTAGGCCAGATCTATTCTCAGAAATTGCTCGGAAAGCTGGAGCCACATCTGGAGCTTTTGGAGATATGAATTCCCATGTTTGTGTGACGCTCTGACCGACATCATTCTGGTGTAAGAAGTTAGTTCAGTCGTGGTATTTGAGAGCCCACTTTTATATGTGGGTGGCCTAGGATTCTTGGCACTTTAATTCGTAAGCTGACTTGCATACGTCAGTTCTATTTATCGCCACCTGCAAAAACTTAAGAGACGCTCAATTGATACATGGCAATAAAAGTTCCCCACCAATGGTATTGGGTACCTTATGATTAGTATCTCAAATAGGCGGCTAGTTTTTAGTTACATTAAGCTGTACTCAGGTCTGGGATCATGTGTCGTTTCCTAAACATCACCGACATTCTGGGATCCGGTGCAATTATCAGGCCGAATGTGGGGTCGACAGGACGAAGACCATTGTTCATGAAGGCAAGATCGTAGTTGAGGAGTGTGTGTGTATGGAATGCATTCAGCTCATCAATAGCGAAGGCCCGTCCAGGGCTAAATTATGTTTGTTAGGGTAGAGGAAGATAATCAGACACGACACACCATGCATGCCTGCCATATCCAAAAGCGATATAATCATGAGAAAGCACGCTCAATTTGTGTTTACTAAACTCTTCGTCATGTTGCTCCCTCATCCTGGAAAACCTGAATCCATCAAAGACTGAAGGATCAACATGAATTTTCTAAGGAGAAAATTTGACATTTAGCTATAAAACGAACCTCAGTGACTCTTTGATGAAGCTATCGAGCTTCACCATATTGTGGAACGAATCTCGCGAGTATCCTTGTTCGTCGATAATACTTTCCACCCCTTGACGTAGGGTTGGAACGAAGGATGGATTGGCTGCCAAGTCAAATAGTACTCGAGAGAATGCCTTCGGGACAGTGACGCATGAGAAACGCAAAGATGTGTACAAGAACTGATCATACCATAGATGTTGTATGGATCGCAGCGAAGTTGATAGTCAAAATGCGTATAGTAAAATCCCGGATTGTCCGCTGCTCTGCTTCAGCCATGTCCAGACACCAATACATATCATTCTATGTCGAAATTGTCAGATATTTGCAAGAGAGAGCATCGATGCTCACTGCTTTCCCAAATCAGTCTTTTCCGTACTCAGCCCCCTTATCCAGTCGCTCCTGAATGAGTGGTCCAAGATGATTCTATAGCACGCCTCTTTTGGGCATCGATATTCGTAAAGTAACGGGCAGCAAGTCTAAAGAAGGGGGTCAGGATAAAGAAGATGCAGAATGCAATTGGCCAGGACGTACGGTTTCAAGAAATCGGGAATAGATCGATTGTCAAAGCTGCTTTTTACGACGTCGACAGTGAATTCTATGTTCAGGTCTCTGAAGTCTGGATCCCGACCTAAGGAACTGAGTGGTCAATAGGCAGAGGCAGCAGTAGGCAGAGGTTCCTACAAAGTGTAAGGCCAACGAAATGGCGATTACTGGATCGACTGATTATCTTCATGATGCTGGGCAGGCCAAGGACCTCAGTCCAGTCTAGTCGCTGATTAAAATATGAACAGCGCCCAGTTGCATTATTCCTACCTTCTGTTGGTGGTATATGCTCCTCAAAGGCTACACAAATTTCGTCGTGTACGTCAAAAAAGCATTCAGCCAAGCTCCTATTGAGATCTGTCTTGATGACTTCGACATGGTAGGCATCATGGCGGACTTCTAGACCCAAAGTGTGCACCATCTGAATGGTCTTATTAAAGTGCATAGCCGTTAAACTCTGAGTATGTGTGGATTGGCTGGTATGCGTACTTCTGCAATGGCATGTCTAAATGATAGTTGGCCTTCTGGTGCCTTGCGAAGATCGTCTATCGATTCATAATTAGTGACAAAAACCGTCCACTTCGTTACTCCAGGGACCTTGAATGCAGCACCATGATACTATAGAAGATTTTAGCTATTTCTCAGATCGACAAGTAGGGATTTGAACCTTGATGTACCCCTCCTGAATCATTTCACGCGAATTGAAAAGCATCCGGTACGCTCCTTTGTACGAGGATAATATTCCTGATCCTCCAATAGTTGGTACGTGTCTGATCTGACGGAAGATCAGTAGGTTTGCAATTGTGCTTAGCAGTGAGGGACATGCATACCGCTCGTCTGCGGGCCCATGCTTTGTAAAGACTGGATACAACGTAGAGGGAAAATACAGTGGTACTGGGCGAGTAGCCGATCATTCACCCAGGCTTCCACTGATAAATTCCATAGATAGCGCCAGGGATATCCTCAGCGCAGTACCCTTGGACCCTGAACATAAAAAGTGGGATCATCTTCACTTGCGCACCTCGGTCACCAGTCTGCGCGCCTGAGGTTGAACGTTGAATGTTGCATCGGTGAAGTCATCAGTTGACAGAATATACACCCATCGGCCTTTCAAAGGGGGACAAAGATACTCCTCGTCAGGCCATAATACTGTTTTCTCTTTCTGAAGCCGTTGGCATGCATTTGCATAGTTTAGAGGCAATTCCCCAATTCCCATGACAGTGAGCATGGCGGAGAAGTCGACCTAGACAGCTGATGTGGATTCAGATGGTTTGTTCTAAAGCGACGAATTATAGGTCGGTCAATGTTAGCAGTGGCGGTGCCATCAGAAAGTGAGCTTAGCAGAGCTCGAGGAAGGGGAAACTGATTCACTATAGCTTAAGCAGTCAACCCATATCGAAGAATTGCTCATCAGATCCCAAGTGTCGATCGTTCTTTTCGCCTTGATGAATCCCAGCCGAAGTTCCAAACACCACTCTCAATCTTGTTGTAATGTCATATTGGTAGCATCAAGTCGGAACAAACCTTGGAACAAGTTATGCGTTCGTGTCCTCTCCCACTTTCTCTGTCGTGTAACTTCTGTGTTTGTCGATGGAATATTATAATGAATTGCTACACCTATTCGGTGATGAGAACTGTGCGCGTTCCGGCCCGAAATATGGAAACTGAGGGACTAGGTCACCGTGACAGGGACGATCACTTCAACAAGTCGCAATCGGAAGCGGAGGCAAATGTAACATCAACAAATACCATCACGTGGCTTCCTGTCTGAACCAAGAGGGTTGGCCGCAACACGCCTCTTTCGTCCTCCACTCATCTTCTTCGCGTGCATCTGCTCGCTGTGCCGGCTGTATCGTCTAAATGGCTCCAAAGTGTGAGCCACTGTGTTATTTCAGTGATAGGTAACGGTCTTGAACTACAAATGGATTTGACGACGTTGACTAACTGTGTAATTACGCCGCAGGCTCTACTTCACTACATTCCCTCACCCTGCCCCACACCCACATTCTCTAAATGTAGCCGGAGAACATACGCATACACCGCGCGTCCGTACGCGTCCGAGAGGTGGCCCTTCCGCCTCACCTGATGACATGGCGTCATATTACTATTTCACAATCGACGACCAGCTCCTCTATCTCTCCTTCTTCCAGGACTGGGGCCCTCTCAATCTTTCTATGGTATACAAAGCGTGCATCCTTATCCATGAACTTCTCGAGGTGTGCCATCTTGAGACAGCCCTGCGCCGCATGCCACTCACGTGCACACCTGCTATAGGACAAAGAACTCACATCCTATCGTCTGGTCCTCTATTCCTCTGATGATCCGCGCCGGAAGGCAAACGCAGCCTTGCTTATGGCCCTCTATGTAGTAAGTCAAGAGTTGCTACTCCTTCTCGGATATTAAAGCATGATTTGTAGATGATCGTTCAGCGTCGTGCCCCGTGGGAGGCATTTCACCCCATTGCCGAAATTGAATTCATGTGTTTTCGAGACGCAGGACGCGGCCCATCTGACTTCAACCTCAGTATTCAAGACTGCCTCTGGGGAGTATGGAAGGCTATGCAGAATGGCCTTCTCGACATGAACGAGTTCAGTGTTGAAGATTACGAGTTTTATGAGAAGGTTGAGAACGGCGATTGGAACTGGCTCACGCCTCACTTCATCGCTCTTGCTTCACCAGTGGATCCAACTTGGCTGAAGCACCAAAAAGAGCTTAAAGAGAACCCTAAGGCTTCTGGCTCACGGACAACCGCGAGCAACAGCAATTTATCCTCATTGACATCCAGTAAGCTCGCTCTGCAGCGTAAATTGCCACAACCGTTCATCAACTGCTTGGACTATTTCGACAAGAATAACGTCAAACTCGTCGTACGTTTAAATACTGAACTCTATGACCGGGCTACCTTTTTGGATCAAGGTATCGACCACATGGAACTGTACTTCGATGATGGCACGAACCCCACGGATGAGATTGTGCGGAATTTCATTGACGTTTCTGACCGAGTCATTGAGACCGGAGGCGTCGTAGCTGTTCATGTGAGCGTTTTATTATCGCCTTATCAGGTGTCCTGACCTCCTGTACAGTGTAAAGCTGGCCTCGGACGAACAGGCACTTTGATCGGCGCCTACTTGATCTGGAAATATGGCTTTACAGCAAATGAGGTCATCGCATTGATGCGTATCGTTCGACCTGGCAGCGTTGTTGGGCCACAGCAACAATACATGTATCTGAAGCAATTGGAATGGGTGAAGTGGGGAGCAGTTGACGAGGCGAGAAAACTTCAAGCAGCTTCAGCAGCCGCATCAAATTCATTGGTAACCCCTGCTACTCCCCCCGCAGAAGTTGATGAAGAGGTCGATATGCAAACAACCCCCACTATACCACCCACTGTACCCATTCCACGTCATCCCGTAACCCCGAGCCGACATGTTGCGACTGCTGCCGCAAAAGCGGATGATATTGCTCCACCTGGGCAGCCACGCAAAACGCCCGCCACCAAACGTATGGCTCAAGATTCTGATGACGAGGAATCAGATGATGTTTTACCGGCCTTGGGGGCCGCACCTGTACGCCCCAGGGTCAAGCCGACAAAGTCATCCGCTTCGCGAGGAGTGACAGCCTCAGAACAACGGCCAGCTCGCGTGACAAGGTCCACTGCTGGTGCCTCTCACATCCGGAAAGCAGGTAACGCGGTTACTACCCCAGCTTCCCCGGTCAAACCGCCTGCCCAAGGACCGAATAAAATCCCTCGACTCGCTACCACCAAAACGACATCCGCTGCGAAAGCGCTGGCAGCCGCCTCCGCGACAACCACGAAAGCAGCCCCGCGGCCCGTATCAACTCGTCGACCTAATCCACCAGCTTCGCCTGTTCCATCGCGTCTTCCGACATTAATTCCATCAAAGCGGCCGCTGGCACATACTGCATCTTTGACTGACGCTAGCATTGCTGGAAAATCGAAGTCTGGCGAGGCAGATGCTTGGATGAAAACCAATGTCTCCTCTGTGGTCACACCTGCGACGACCTCAGGCCGCCCTGGACTTCGAAGTGTGAGGCGCAGACGGAGCAGTTTCAGTTCAGCGGATGTCGTTGCATAAACAGACTTCTTAGCGTCAGGGACGCCTCATGCTCCTTTGAACTCAGTTATATTTGGTTTCTGTGTGGTCAACTATACCGTATCTAAATCAGCCTCGTCCAAGCATATCCCCCAGCCCCACCCATCCATCCCTTTTATATTAACGCTTTGTCACTATCCATGTATTTACCATTCCATACACTCGCATAGCATTTTGTATTGATGCATGACACCAAGACTGGTCTTCATTTGTGTCGGTCTGAGTTTACTGCAGTCTCAGCGGATGACATTACACCTTGTACAGATACAGCTAGGACTTGGAGCTTTGCTTGCCAGAATACTTCTGAACGCATTCAAAAAACCAACGCAAATCTTCTGGATCGACGCCAGGAGTGATTCCATGCCCGAGGTTTGCAATCCAACCACATTTGCTCGCCCGGAACCCTTCACACATCCGCTTGACGGCTGCCTCGATGGCGTCTCTCCCACCATACAGGACGTTAGGATCCATGTTTCCCTGTAACGCCACCTTGTCCCCAACGATCCGCCGCGCCTCGGCCGGATCTATAACCCAGTCAAGCCCGAGAACATCATATCCCGCATTGTCGGCCAGGAAGCCCAATGCATGATTAGCACCCTTTGCAAAAAGTGTCATCGGTGTTGATGGGAGGTTTTCGTCTGCGAGGCGTTTCCGCACATTGGTAGATATATGTACCAATGTAGGGTACGAGAATTCAGAGAAGTCGTGTGGCGATAGCTCGCCAGCCCACGAGTCAAAGATTTGCAGAAGCTGGGGGATGGGCGAATAGATAAGATGAGCAAGAAGTAAGCTTCATAGACAAAGAGGAATTACCTGCGCGCCTGCCTTCACCTGGCCGACAAGGAAGTCGACACAGACGTCTGCGATCCGCAACAACAGGGCCTTCGATTCCTCGGGGTATTTGAATAGCCAGGTTTTCGCTAACTGGAGTGTCTTGCTACCACCTCCTTCAATCATATATGCAAAGAGAGTCCACGGTGCCCCGCAAAATCCTATCAGAGGAACTTCGCCATCCAGTTCCTTCCTCGTCTGCGTGATCGCGTCGAAGACATATTTTAACTCTTTCTCCACATCGACCACATCGGACAAATCGCTGATATCGGCGGGCGTTACAAGAGGGTAGGGGAAGTAGGGGCCAGGCTGCATGAGTACCTCCATCCCCATAGCCTGCGGAATGACGAGGATGTCGCTGAAGATGATAGCTGCATCCACCAATCCCGTGTATCGTCGGATCGGCTGAAGGGTGATTTCTGTCGCGAGTTCTGGCGTTCTACAGACATCAAAGAAGTCGTGCGATTCACGGACTTTGCGGAATTCTGGAAAGAACTTCAAGGGATGCGAAAGCGAAGTAAAACCCGACTGACCAGGAAGATATCGACCAGCCTGCCGCATCACCCACACAGGTGCCCTGTCTGTTGGTTTGCCTATCAATCTAGTAAGTCTTGTGATTTGTAGGACTCGATTTATCTCGAATCAAATTCACCTCGAGCTGCGCGCAGAAGCAGATCATTTCGAAGAGGAGGAAAGTCCGACATTGGGGGGGAAATTTAAACCGATTGTTGTTGGGATAGGTGTTTTATACGTATGGCAATTGTCCCAAAGACAGAGGCTCGTCTGTGAGTCACCTGGTATGGATGGTATTGTAGTGGTTTACAACGAAAGATCTCAGGTAAGGGTCGTGGATGGAATTTGCAAGCCCAGAATAGTAATGATAATGATTATCTAGTCGAGATCTGTGATGACGAGACGATGATTTCGAAGTTGAATACTGTCCTCCTTATCCATTGATGACTATTGACAATCCTGCGCAGCTTGTCAATGAGTGAGATATGTGCTCTTGAATTTAGTCTTGCGCGGCTCATCATCGCTCTACTCCCAAAGGTTCAAAAAGTCTGGGGAGTTTGATCGTTTGCGCGAGAAGCTACTCCAAGAGGTTGCCCAAGGTGTAAGTGGGACTCTGAGCCACCTTTACGTGTCTAATCTGGCTCTCCATTGAAGAGCGGGATGGCTACTCTCAAGAAACGGGTTGGCGAGGTTGCGGGGCAACGGTTTAACTCCGACAGCAAAGTTTCCTTCAGAACGACGGATGCAATCTATAAAGACCTTATGGAAGAGATGGACAGGTGCGCTCTTGACTGAACTCTGAACGTCAACATACATAGAGCCAAGTATTACACAAGGTTTCCGGTTGTCGACCGCGTAGCCGAGGATGTACAGTTGCTTTCCGACCCGTCGTTTACTGAAAACATCCGCAGCTGTGTACAAAAGATTCTTCTTGAGTATAAAGAGCAGCCTCAGCCCTTGCCTCAAACGGGTTCGCCGTCACGTTGCCTTTTGATTCAGTGATCATTGATAAATGCCACAGATGCAGACGAAGCTCCAGGAATGGTGTCTATGACGCCGGAACCACCTTCTGGACCCTCCGTCGTTGTTACACCCGCAATGCCTTTTGATGAGCCCAGCAATCTGATAGGACCACCTCCTATTACGAGCCATGAAGAATCTACACAGCAGATTCTAGAAGGGGATCCAGAAACAGAGAAGAAGGTTATCGACCTTCCAGATCGCAGCTTTGAGCCACCCATCCTCGCGACGGGCGGAACCGACGTGGAAATGGCGGATGGTTCTCAGGTGGAAGCAGAATCAGGAACTTCATAGCATGATAATCAATACACTGCTCATCTGATTATTGTCAGAGGTTGACTTGGACGTTTTCTCCCAAAGGCTTGTTTCTTAGATCATGGAAATAAAAGGGTATATCGGATTTGTAACATACATTTAGTGTTCAATAAGCGCAAGTAACGACGGAGACAAGATATGTAATAATCTCAGTACATTCATTACTAGTAGTACATCGGCGAGCTCCAACAGCCTTCAAATACAAGAACGGACTCATTGTTCGTCGGTTTGAATGAGAGACACGGCCTTTTGTGAGCGAGGTTTGATAGTACATTGGAAGGGTGTTGGGTGGCTGTATTGATGATGAGTGAGTCATAGGAAAGGCGGTTTGGAAAGAGTCCAGCGGACCTTATTGTTCCGTCAGTGTTTCCATGGACAGGCTCAATTACCACGCCATTGTCGATGGTTTTGGATATGTTGAAAACAGCCAAAGACATCGCACACAAGATGAATACCGAGGCATCCGCAAGGTGCATACCTGGATTACAGTCAGCGAAGTATCATCGACAACTGCTACGATCAATAATACCTGGGCAGATTCTAGGCGGAAGTTAGTAAGATCAATGGTACTAATACAACAAAGGGGTCGTACCGTCTTCCAAATCCAAAGCAGATATTCCGAGGGTCCAATTCAGCAGGCTTGCTTTTAGTGCCAATGAAACGATCCGGATTAAAGGTGTGCGGGTCGGCGTAAACCTCTGGGTCATGCAAAAGGCCCCTAGTGCGTCAAAGGTCGCTTCAGCTGGAAGCCAGTAGGTGGAAAGGCTTCACTAACCATAGGTTTGCTATCACCAAAGAGCCCTCAGGAATGAAATAGCCATCGTGTACGTCATCTTTAATAGAACGGTGCGGTACACCTAGAAAACGTATCATTGAGTAGACATACACGACAGAAAAACAGAACCGCACCGATGGGTGCCACAGAGTGCCAACGGAGGATCTCTTTTGCAAGAGCATCTACGTAGGGCAGATATGGACGGTCCTCAAATGTAGGAAGTCGGTCATTGCCAACGACCGAATCAATCTCTGCTTGAGCCTTCTTAGCAGTCTCGGGGAATAGGGTCATGGCAAGGAAGAACGAGTAGTTAGCGGATACAGTCTAAACGCGTGTTAGGACCCAGATAGGGGAGCTAGCGAGAACACGTACAGTATCGGCACCACCTAAATGAAAGAAAAACAAATCAGAACAGCGGGGTTCTGGCTTCTGAAATGGGCGCACCTGAGTACAGGCTGGCTGAGCTCCACTTGATGTCGAACTCCTCCTCGGCATCCACGATCTTGCTGTCCAACAAACTAGACGTAAAGGAGGCAGGCGCTGTACCTGCGACCTAAGACAAGGTCTGTACAGGAAAACAGAAGGAAGTCGTATGCTCTTACCATCTCACGCTTCACGTAATTGTGAGGCCGGTCGACCATTTCAACGAGTGTGGCAGCCCATTCTTTCGCCTTCCTCTGGAAACCAGCTCCAGGGAACCAAACGGGCACATGTCGCACTGTGAAAGCAAGTAAGACCCATTGAAACGAGGATTTGGATGTAACATACAGATGGGTAGAACATCGACCAAGAAGCTACCGGGTGCCGTAGATAAAGAAAACTGTTCAGTGGCCTTGTCCGCAAGCTCTACAAAGGGGTCGTTGGTCTCCTTGACCTCGTAGCCATGTGAAATACGTAGAATGATTGCTCCTGAGACACTGCAAGAAAAAAAAATTAGTTGGGGCACAGAAAAGAGATTAGTGAAAGCTTACTGTCGAACATGGGTGGCGAGGTCAGTAGGCTTGGCCAGGACGCGCCGGAGGAACTTTCGCGTTTCAAGCTCCTCGATATGCGAGTACTGGCTCACACTGGCACGACTTCCAATAGCAGAGTGGAACATGCGACGAAAACGGCGAAAGCGATCTCCGTAGGGCAAAAGGACAAGAGTGTTTTTCCACCCAACCAGGTTTCCTCCCATATGCAGCACCGGACGATCAGAGTAAATGGGGCTCTTTTTGTCGAGCAGCTCGTTGGCGATCTTGAACGAGTTAAGGATGATGATGGGCTGACCAATGACTGTTATTGAAGCTAACTCTCCTACAGCAAAGTCAGTTCGGTGCACATCTCCGCAACGACACGACTCACCATATTGTTCGCCCCACTTGGTGAATGTCACCCATTCTTGCGTCGAAGGCATATCCAGAACATTCCCAATTAAGGGGTATCCCTTAGGACCAGGTGGAAGCGGAGCTCTCTGAGCGCGACGAGCGACTTTGCGTAAAATGAACAAACCAACGAAAGCACAGAGAACATCGATAGAATTGATATCGTTGAGAGAAACCATTGCGCAGAATCAGCCAACGATGACAAGTTGTCCAGGGCAAAGGAGCAGCCTGAATTGACCAGATATTGAGACCATTCGGGGTTTTAAGGACATCTTTCCAGGGTGAAACAAGATGGGATCATTCAGTTTTCCGGGGCCGGCGCGAAGGGGAAGTTGGGAAGGCACAAACTTGGGCTTCTCTTTCCAAGGAGACGATCCGCGGATATAGGTTTGAAGCGCAACGAGGCACGAGCTGTTGTCCTTGCTCAAGAAATGAAGCCCGACTGCTCAGTATCAGTGTAAATATGGGCGAATTGCCCAAACCTTATCCACAGTTCCAACCACCTGTCAAAAATCTCGGCCTGTGGATGACATTTGAAATTGTTGCTTCTGAAGATTACAGGCACTCGGATTAGACATGAGGAGAGAAATTTCCACGCCCTCCTATTGAGGCAATAGCGTAGATCAAGATTTGCAAAGCTTTCAAGTTATAAAGAAGGCGCAATTCGCAACAGCGTGCGGTACTTAGCCCATGTGCTCAGCTGCGAACAGGACCTTCAATGCCACGAGGATCTTTAGATATACATAATGCCTCGCCTCACTATCCAAGAAGAGATTACAATGTGTTGGATCCAGTGACAAACTTGAAAGTGACGCAGTCCTTTACACGTCGTACCGTTCCTTGAACGTACAATTGGTCGTAGCTGACTGAAGAAAATCTCAAATCAGCAACAGTTCAGGATAAAACATGAACGATCAAAGCTCACGTCTGGTTGGTTCTCGAGGCATGTAAGATCGCGATCATATCGCCGGTTAGTGTCAATCTTGATGGATATATTAGTACACCTCTAATGTCCATGGTTATTTCCTGCGAGTGAGTACATCGGACATACTCACGTTCGAATTGAGTTGATGAGCACTTGACTTGTTGGAGAAGACGTTTTCCAGCGTCTTCGAGAACATCGGTCGCATTCTAAAGGAAAACGAGAGGTCATCGTCGTTTTCTTCCCCAAGCTCTCGAATGGCTTGGCGTGCATTCAGTGTTGCAAGGACAGAGTTGGAATACACTGCGGATCTCGTTAGTATGATAAGCAAAACACGAAGGGCGTGCCAGGAACGTACATCTTCCAAGACAGAAATAGAATGCGGCGTAAATCAAAGTCGATGGCCAAACAAGAATCTAGAAAATATTGACCAAAAAGGTCATGCAGAAAGTTCAATACGCACGGAAACCAGGGACGCGATAGCGCAAATACTGGTAAGAACACCGGTGCTGACTGTGAACATGATCTGTGGAGGTCTCGTTTAGTTGTCGATCAAAAATCGAGGTACCCGACAAGAGGCGCACGAGTTTACTGATCATCGTGTCGGACCTTAATAACCCGTCAGAACGTGAGGTGTGTATAAGCGTCAAGCACAAACTTTCTAAACCCAGTCCGCGACCGCTGAAGAAAGAAGCACAACGCCCCTGCGATGAGAGCATCGCCGAGAGCGGCTAGGATATTCACAGACATTGACAGTCCCTGTGCAATGATTAACGATTTGAAATTTTTGGCGCATCCCCGCAAGAAAGATGTTATACCTTGAGTTGTCCGAGCTGTGCCCATGTCTGCAACTTCATTCTACGAAGCACGTCACAAGTCGGAACAAACTTTGAATGTGACTTAACAACGACTTACGCTTTAATGGTGAAGACTATTCAAACAACCTGAGCACGCCGAAGGGGAAAGAATAGAAGTTTCTTACCGACCGTGCATCCTGAATGGAAGGGAGGATGAGAATCGCGTAAGCAAGTGTCTAGAAAGCCAAGCAAGCGCGCACAAACCGAACTCTGAGAGTACAAGGCTCATCTATCAAGAACACTATTATTCCGTGCAAATATACTCGTTCATTAGGACCCACTATAAGAACCAGAAGAGGTATGTTGTGGTTACTGACTGTCGATGTATGATGAATTAGCATCTTGGGACAGATATATACAACGGCCCTCTTACGACGCCACACCCGAAGTGTCAGGAAGCTAGAAGGAATATCGAACGTCGGAATCATATGAGGGAAAATATATACGAACCCTTGCACCAACAGGCATATGAATCCCTATTTGGCATTGATCAAAGCCTTCAACATGAGCGTCTGAATTTAACTGACATTGAAGAGAACCTCAAGCTAGCAGATCAGGCCTTGAGATAAGGGTAAGGATGTATTACGGCAACACATACCAATATGCTCCTAAGGCGACGAGGTGGAGCGTATGCATGATGAGAGGCAAAAGTGCCGGAAAGGGTGATTCGACGAACCATATCATGTCTTTTAACCGTGCCGGGTTATTGAAGCTTGTAATGACATATGTGTAGACTGGGGGAAATAAGACACGCCAACGTCCCGAAGCTCACTGACAAAAAGGCTCACCTGTGTGAGATATTAGGGCTTGGTGGACAGTATCGAAAATCCAGGTGCAGCCGACCTGTCAAACGAGCTGTTACGTTGTCTCCAGGACGGATCTTCGACCTATGCATACCAGCGCTTTAATGTACCAGACATCCTGTAATGAAGACCATTAGCAACTGCGATAGGTTTCATCTGGGACAGCTCACTTTCTCGTACTTGTCGTAGTAGTACCACGTTTGAACGCATGACACTTAGTAAATATCGTATGAGTAAACTGAGTTGTGGGCAGAAAATGTTACATACCTCCGTATAAGCTAAGGAAGTAGGACGGCTCAGCTCAAACTCGGTTAAACAATACAAGAGGCCTACATGCCGGCAAAAATGACACCAATAAGAGCAGCACCCATGCTAAAGGCCGACTTTAGCCATGAGAAGCTTGAATTTTTCATGGAGTTGAACCTACGTGTTATCTATGACAAGCGGGCCTGCATCTGCCATGACGGTCAACTTTCGAGAGGTGGGGAGCTAGTTGGCCTGCATACACGCAGCAACCGGGTCTTAAAACAGCGGAAGGCAGCGGCAAAACGTGGTAATGTACGAGAACCCGTCCCAGAGAATCAGACCATGGCGTCCATTGTACGTTTCTTTCGTCACACGATTCAGACGTTTGCTCGTCGGCTCAGCAAACACAAAATCCGGACTAGCACGCGTTCTAAGAGGCTTAAGGTACTGTGGCTTCGAGAACGTAATAACCTTTCGAGATCTTTCAGCGTGGGCATGTTACGCAGTTTCTCAATGGACTTCTGATGAGGAGTTCCTGCATGACAAGGTCGGGAGTTGCAAATCATGGGTTCGATATGCACGAAGCGCGCCATCTCCGTCCACAGTTCAATTCTCGTCAGTCACAGGGAGGGATCCCAAGAGATCGTCAAGAGAGTTGCGTTGAACTTGAAGTCCACTCTCCTATCAGTGGTGTTATACTTAAGAGCTTGTGACCAAATCAAGAGATGATGTACGAGTCCCCGTGACTCTTTGACAGAGTCACGTTACTAAGCCAATAACTGACGCGTTAGTAGGTGGTTCCATGAGTAACAACCAAGTCACGAATGTCTGAGTTACTGAGCCACAGTCTCAGTAGCATCTGCTGAAGTGCTGAAGTGCACTTATAAACGTATGAACCTGACACCCTTAAACCATTGTGGTGGATGGTCTCGGTCAGGAGGTGGATGCCTCCCTTGATCAACAACAATAATATTAGGCGCGAACACGGTATCAGTATACGAATTGTCCATATAACACGCTTGGCGTCCTTTCAGAGAAAACTTGGTCCTTGTGTTGAACATTATACAATCTGATTGACGATCGACCAATACGTTGTCGAAGGCATTTGGCAGACGGGATATATATATCCTAGCTTCCCATGCAATCTGAATCGGCCCGTCAAAAAATGAAACCTGTATATCCCACAACCCATGGGTGCAGAATATTCAAGTATGAAGTGCTTCCTGTTTCGGGAGATCAGCACACAACACGGCAAATGACCGCATTCAAATGGATTCATCACCATTCAAGGCAAACCTACTGGCGCTGTGCATAACAGCCATATTCAAGCCAAGCTCTTGGCAAAGGCCACCTATTCAAGTTGTAATGGTGGGGTTTGTTGAGATAGCGTCCCAAAACGGAAGTGACGTACAAAGAAGATTGTTTTGATCAAGCTACGAGGAGATCAAGCGGGCCTAAGAGTGAAACTCACTACCACCATCGTCCATCGCCGTTTGCAATGCCCCCAATCCACGCCTTGTCTACCCAGGACCAGCAGAGCCTCTTCGACGATATAGATCGGAGCTTTCAGCTTACCCCAGAAGCCCTTGTCGAACTCACCAAGGCTTTTCTCCATGAGATCAGCTTAGGTCTGGCGTCGTACGGCCAGCCCATGGCCATTATGTATGTGGACTAAGTGATGATATAGGAGGGAATCGTCGCTGATTGTTTTTCAGCCCAACCTTCGTCACTGGTGTACCTGATGGCACAGAAACAGGGTGTGTTTTCTATCATTAAACCCGCACTCGGCGAACTCATCCAAACGATTACAGGACCTTCCTCGCTCTTGATCTCGGTGGAACTAACTTGTGAGCAAACCTGCTCGTGTCTATAATTCTTTAAATTAAACATACTACAGGCGTGTATGCGAAGTAGTTCTGAACGGTGACAAGACGTTCTCCTTGCGGCAACAAAAATACAAGGTGTCGGAGTCTCTGAAGACAGGAGAGGCAACAATTTTATTCGGTGAGCTGCCCCCCGTTGTACTCTTTGTGGGATCTCATGAAATAAAGATTATCTTGCCGACTCGGTCGACGCATTCCTTACCACACACGCCGCATCTGCGTACGGAAGCTCGCGTGACACCGACGTCGTCCACCTTGGCCTTACCTTCTCGTTCCCTGTCGAGCAAACTGCACTCGGTTCGGGGAAAATTTTGACCTGGACAAAAGGTTTCTCTGCCAAAAACGCTGTCGGACACGATGTCGTGAAATTGTTGCAGGACGCTTTCGACAGAAAGCATATGCACGTCAAGTGTATCGCTCTAGTCAACGATGTGAGCACCCTTGTCGTCTGGATCTTTCTATCGATCTGAACTCTGCAGACTGTTGGTGCTCTCTTGTCACGGGCTTATACTGCTGGAGGATGTATATTGGGTGCCATTTTTGGAACAGGTACTAACGGTGCATATGTAGAGGAAGTCGGTCAGTAAGCGATAAGACCTTGAGATGCCTTTATTCTGACCTATCCTCAGCAAAGATCACAAAGCTAGCGAATTCTCCGGCAGCTGCCAAGGGCGGTCACATGGTAGTCAACACTGAGTGGGGCGCATTCAACAATTGTGTACGCCCTTTATTTCTCCATCTCCTGGGCTTCAGTTTTACTCTCAAATAGCGATCGCACCTTCCCTTCACCCCTTTTGATAACACTCTGGATCGCGTCAGTATCAACCCTTCCTTCCAGGCGTTTGAAAAGTTTATCTCTGGGATGTACCTCGGAGAAATCACGCGTAATATTTTGATCTCATTGATCGACGCATCGCCAAAACCACTCCTGTTTGGAGGCAAGTCAACGCCCACACTCAACAAGCAGTATGGTCTCGACACGAGTGTCATGAGTGACATCGAAGACGCATGGGAGGGCCCGAACAGGTCGCTCAGTGGGACGCAGCCTGCCCCTGAGTTTGCCACTTTCGACGCTGCCACACTACCACCGAATATCAGCAAGAAATTGGAGCGTATTCGTTCAGTTGTTGTGAGGCAGTTTGGGTTCCAAGACACCGATATAACTTTGAAGGATGCGGCAGTAAGATTTCGTTTCCTCCTTTGTATCTACCGTCAATTAGGTCATTCCTAGATCGTCCGTTGGGCGTGCTCCTTGGTAGCACGAAGGGCTGCACTGCTGAGCGGTGTGGCGGTCGCTACTGTACTGTTCCAGACGGGCCGTGCTTCATTTGCGGATAAGGACGGCAAGTTCCCAACCCGCACCGATACAGAGAAGATCGGTGTCGGCGTTGACGGAAGGTTAGTCTGCTTGTTGTTGTCCCTATCTAAACCAGCAGACTAGATTTTATTTGGCAGCCTGATTGAGCACTATCCCAATTTCGAACGTACGCTTAGGGAGTCTTTACGTTCTTTGATCGGCGAGGAAATAGAGAAGAGAGTCGACATTGGCATGGCAAAAGACGGCAGTGGCGTAGGCGGTAAGCGGCCCATCTTCTTGCAATCACCCTCCCCTTACATATACTGTGCTTAGCGGCATTATGCGCGCTGCAAGCCTTGAAGCAAGGTAGCAGCTAATCAAGACAAGGGAAGAAAGATGAAACCAGTCGCCGCTCCCAGCCACTAGACGTAATCATACCGCTTTCATGATTTAAAGTGTAAATGTACAACCAGTCCATTTAATCACAAGGATTGACACCAACATTCATTAAACGGCATCCTGGTCAGCAATGAGGACAATAGTCTTCAATTGCATCTATTATCAATGACTTCGTTTGTCATTCTCACAAGCTTCCACAGAGACTCCTGTCACATAACGAACGACGCGACGGCGCCACGGGTGGTGCGTATAACGGTGTGGCGGCGGCCAGTGAAGTTCAGGTAGCCTCATTGAGTGACCTGGTAAGGGTCAATTGTCAAATGAAGTCAGGTCGGGCGAGCCCTCATTCCTTCTATATGAATACTGGAATTTGTAAGTAGATCTAAGGAATTGTGGCTTCCTACATTATATCAACACAAAATCATCAATACGAAGTACAACATCATTAAGAATGGGCATCAAAGGAGACAAGCGGGTCATAAAGGTAGTATGGTAGGCGTCATGAAGGATCATTATAGACAAAGAAGTCAAAGCAAACTAAAGAGCTAACAGTAAGCTGTTGGCAAAGTACACAACGTGAAGGGGCGTAAACGATTGTTAAATCATAGATCCTTTTTTGTCACAGGATCAGGTTGAGGTGCAAGTTCGGGGCTCAAGTCTAAGCTCGAGGTGGATGGTTCCGGAGAGGTGGTCAAAGAAGAGAGATCGGATTCGCTATGGTTGTGGCTGAGGGATGGCGTTGAGACACCTGAGCGTGCTGTCGTTTCTGCAAGTTCCTTTCTTAGAGCTTCAAGCTCGCGCTCGAACCTGAGGATGGAGAAAAGTCTTTAAAAATTGTTCAAAGAGATGCAAAGTGAAATATACGCACTTGCGGCCAAAGACTTCAATGTAGAAGCCGCCTCCATTCCATACACTCACGCCGAAGATTGTGATAAGGAAGATGCCACTCCAGAGTGGGCTGTCATACAAAAGGAACACAGCAGGAAGCTCCGTAAGGACGCCATAGACTAGATTTTGTGAGCGAAGAAACAAACAGATCCAGTGGACATGGGCTGACCAAGCTGTCCAAACATGAAGAAGGCTTCGCGATAACTAGGCGGCACGGACGCAAGCGTCCTTCCGATGATGCCACGCTTATCATTCAGGAGAAAGGAGAATGATGTTGTGCGCTCTCCGGACTCGATTTTGGATCGGCGGTTAATAAGGATGAACTGACGAACGGCGTCAGAGCAAAGGACACATAACGAAGAGAATGAGAGTGTACCTTCCAATAGAGCATTTGCCAGATAACATCTCGTTAATGTTAGAATAGAGATATATTCAAACTGCTATGTCACTCACATATTCCTCCACTGAGAAGTAACGCTCGCAGAGGTTGGAGGTGAGGGAGTTCTGCGAGTGCTGGGAACCGAGTCTCTGCGTTTGGATAGTAGTGCCTAATTGAATCGTCAGCCTTTGGCGCGAATGGTCATTGGCAACGAGAGTACCTGATGACGGTGAACGTGAATGGAGCAAATATATGAACGAAGAGAGACGTGACTTTGTCTTGATCGTGGAAGACGAGACTGTTCCTCCATGTGATGACCGCACTTGCAAGGGAGCCATGGGACAGGCAATAACAAGCGATAAAGAGCGCTGAACTGGACGGCAGTAGCCAAATGTAGACAAAGTTGAGGATGGTGACGTAGTAGCAGAGGTCAAAAAGGAAATAATGCCATGCGCGTTGCTTGTACTGGTAAAAGCGCAAGGGAAGCAAATAGCAGCCCAGGATCGTGTACATTATATGGATCCATCTTAACATCACAGTAATTTTAGTGTCAGGGTGTTTTCTGTGAAATAGAATGACGTACTGGGGTGCAATGCCAAAAAGGAGCGCAGAGAATAAGAGGGTCATGACACCAGCGAAAAACGAGACTTTTTCGCGTGTGCGGACGACTTTTGCGCTCTGCCACGATGCAGACAGTTTCGTCATACGCCCCGACACCTAGCAGCACCATCCATGAACGCGTTAAAATTTGTGACATCCTCAGATAAATGAATGGGCGCACCTTGACCTTGAAATTCTTGAACTCGCGGTCAAAATTCTCAGCCAACGCGTCGCCAGACAGGTCTTTCAGCTTGAATGTCTCCTCTGCTTTCATTTTGAGTCTGTCGCTGTGTTTCTGCAGCCGCCGTTGGAGTAAATCGACATGAGAGTCAAAGTATGTCTCGACGGTGTCTACGTGTACCAGTGTAAAGCGCCACATGCACTGTATGAGACAGGATAAGAAGCGTACCGAGCAAAGTGAAAGCAGCGGCCCAGTCTGAGGTTTCTTCGCGTATAAATCGCTCAAAAGCGTGCGGGGTTGGAAAGTAGCCTTTGTTCGTCGGTTGAGGGGATGGTGGCCTGTACATTGTTCTTGCTGGACCACAGTCAACGGACAGTGTATATGGCCAGCTGGTGGTCGTGGTTGCCAGGCGATGAGAAGCTGTTGGCCACTACACTTGGAATTGCTGAATGTTGTGTTATGTAATAAATCCTGAAACAGGCTTGCCAGGCACAACTGGCACTTTGTCGCGTACTTCGTCATGTTGGGCAAGCTAGGCAAGTCCTCCACTTCAAATTTACTGCTCTTTCTTACATTCCTCTATGTAGTCCATCTCGGCTTTGATGCGCTCCTCATCAGCGCCTTTCTGGCTGGAATACGACGTACAACTAGCCTGACGTATGCTTAGCCTTGATCTCCTCCATCGCTCATTTAACGTTTCTGTCAGGCCTGCGCTTGCCACTGTCCCAAATAAGGATGTTCGACGTGAGTGCGCACGTTCTGTTATCACCAGTTGACTTACAAACGTGCAGAGCTACTCCGGTCTTATCTGGAATGCGGTGTGTCCCATGACAATACCTTCTTCCTTGCTATGATTCTCATGCAGCGTAGGCGAATACATCTTTGACTTTGCAGTCGTCATCTTTGGGGTGTGTTTTCTTGTGGATGTCCTTAACCATAACCTAAACTCCTGCGCAGCGGTCTTCATCGTTCGAACGCAAACGGTGACATCCACGAGCCCAACCCCCACTCTACTAGTTTATCCAGGGTTCCATGGACTGAATGCTACGTTGAGTAGAACCAAGTCAGGGTATATGATACAATTGGCCGCGGCCACTACCCGAGGAAATTGTACACGAAGAAGTGTAGTACGATTGAGCCCAGCACAAAGTCCCCGAACGCTCTGTCCCAAACCAATTATTCAATACTATTGTTGCCTCTTTGCGCAGAATTAAATACCTTTCTGGAGATACCTCCTTGAATACGTTCTTATTCTCAGGATTTACTTGTGACCGCAACGAAGCAGTCAAGACAAATTGGCCGACATTGCTCGAGAATCTGGATCAATAAATTGGGATAAAATCAAATCGAGGGCGAAAGTGCCAGCTCACCCTGCCAGGAAAGCATTGAAAGGGTAGTCGGTGACCAGGATGCAGTACAGGAACTGCGTAATGCCTGACAGCATCAAGAAGAAGAGAAACGCGTCAATAAACTTGAGACGGTCGGAAGTCTGATCACTGTAGGCTTTCCAGAGAGTCCGGACAACATTGCTCGACGCCTGAGTAGATGACTTGGGAGCCATTTTAGAGAGGTGCCAAGTGCAACGTGGAATGGCTCCAAGCGTGAGGTCGGGAAGTTGTTACCACACATGGGCAAATAAATTTCAACACCTCTGACGGCGGAAAAAAAAGTCAACGACCATAATAGCTCTCTGCTGAGTGGTCGTACTGTCCGCGGTTCTCCCCTACAAAATGAACAGCCTTGCGCTGCGGTTGGCATCCTCTAGTGCTGCAAGAAGCTCCTCGAGCGTTTTACGCCTTAAGTCGCGTACCGGGGCGTCGCGCAATATACACAAGCGAATTCCTCTTCCGTACTCTGTGGAAGGTGGTCTTGGCGACTTTTTGCCGCCTGCAGCACTGAAAACGGTCGCTGTTGACTACCAGGAAGGGTTGTTGCGACGTCTTGATGAAGAGGTGCGCGGTACGTAATTACATGTGTTCTGGCCACTTCCTCGAACTCAGTTGTCCGCCGTGTATAGGCTCCCCAGAAGCAGTGGAGAGCATCGCACAGACCGTATTGAATACCGCATCTTCTCGAGAACGCGTCCTGGCCTTTAACTATGCCAGTCTTGCATTGAACAACAGCTACTTCCTCGACCAGCTGGTATGTCTCCTGCACACGAGCCCCATGTTCAGTGTTAACGTTTACCCCATAGTTGCCACCTCCAACAGAAGGTGAATGGAAAAATCACCAGCATGAAATGAGTTCACAGATGGCCAGCGTCATACGCACACAATATGGGAGCATGGTTCAGTTCAAATCCGCTTTCTCCTCTGCCGTCACTGGTCTGTTCACCAGTGGCTACGTGTGGTTTGTGACCGACCGCAATGGCAACACCGGTATCATTCCTACACTTGGGCCTGGGACACTCCTCATCCGTTCACGCTCTTACATGGGGCACAGCAAAAGCCCTGTCCTCGGCCCCGACCTCATGCAGTACGACTCTAGTGTTCCGTATACGCATACAGCATGGGATGCCGAGACTATGGGTGCTACCGAGGAGGAGATGCTTGAGGAGGTGAGGCCTCTGCGCCCGCCAACAATGCCGACAAGCCCACCCCCTCCAGGTGTCAACCCTACTTCGCCCGTGTCTGGTGTTTCTGGAGGGAAGCTGCAGCCGCAGTTGCCGAACGCTCTTGGCCCTAAATTCTTAT
Source organism: Tephrocybe sp. NHM501043 (assembly GCA_018855915.1). Taxonomy (NCBI): domain Eukaryota; kingdom Fungi; phylum Basidiomycota; class Agaricomycetes; order Agaricales; family Lyophyllaceae; genus Tephrocybe; species Tephrocybe sp. NHM501043. Next base: position 194,015 of record JABCKO010015848.1, read on the forward strand.
CTACCTCCACGGTACTCTCCGATTACAACAGGAAGACTGACAACTTGTATAATAAAGTCATCGAGGGCAAGCCCCCTGCTCAGGATCCCAGGCCTAAAGTGGCCTCTATGAACCTCGGGGAGGTGTTGTACCCACTGTTTTGTATATCCGTACACGAGCATGCTTGGATGTCAGCAGGTTACGGAGTATGGGGAAAGGAGGAATGGCTGAGGCAATTCTGGAGTGTGCTGAACTGGAAGAAGGTCAGCGAGTCGTACGTTAATATCATTGCGGATGGTGTTTAGTATTACTCTTAATCCCCTCTCTACCTATACATAATATACTCAGGAGAGTAATTGATTGTTTTTGCACTGGAAAAGATCCTTGGGAACTAATGGTAAGCGATCGCAGTCCACAAAATGGGCCATGGAGTCAAACCCCTAATTTAAAGCAAGGCCGAAGGTCTGCCAGTCTGCACCACTGCGAACCCAGCCAGAAAAGACACCGCCCTGGCCTATGAGTTTGTCTTTAACTGCCTGGTGTTTGTCCATGGATTGTTTGGCCGTGTAGTACGTTGACGAGGGGCTATGTATTCTTGGTCATTTTGTGCCCTTGGTGACGTGTATACAGGTGACTCACTCCAAAGGTAAAAGGCCCTGGACCTCTAATATCCTGCTATACAGCTGGAACATCGCCATCCTTGATAAGGAAGCTCTGTAAAATATAAGTTGTGGATAGACGTCCGTTCATTGAGCTTTGTACCTAGATTTTTCCCGAAATCGATGTTTAGGCGACACACCGCGTTTATGGCCATTAATTAAAACCTCGTGTGGAGTGGAATCTGCAGTCCAGCACAACGCTTTTCATGAGGGTCAGAATCAGGTGGCCGAAGGTTACTTGAATGACGAGACTAACCTTCATTACAAGACCCACTAGACACAGATTCAGCCACAGTACGTGAGTGGGCGAAAGGCTCGCTGGTGAACTTGATCAAGGGAACATGAAGACTATATCCCGCAGGCCAGTCTTTAAGGGCTTGAGCAAAATTACGCCAGTCAAAGTCTTGCACTCACCATGGGCAGACCCCAACCTCTTCCATAACCCACGTTCACAATCTTCTCTCACGATATCTCGCATATCGATGGGCACCTCACCAATGACAATTGTAGATGTATATACAGGGGCAATGAAACGCGTAGCTAGTGTGCCTTGGAAGCCCAAAACACACCATGACGCAATTTTGTCACTGCACGACATGCACATCGTCGCAGGTGAGTCTGCGCGCCCAGGTTTCGTTCGAAGCACGCCCAAACGGGCGTAGTTGTCGCGACCCCTTGATGCCTCGTTCTCACTGAGCGGTGCAAAGGCAGTTGAGTCTTTCAGTGCTGCCATTTCTTGATCTTGACTGGAGGCCAAAAAACGCATCGATGCATCGCCACCTTTAGAAGTAGGTGAACACATAGATTAGAACAATGATGGCGATCGCGGTCTTACAAGGCGGGGTAGATATATATAGGCAGATTTTTACCCCTTCCCTGAGGTCGTATATCCCGTCTGTTCTTCGTTGAATCCAAGATGACCGGTATTGTCCTGGAGACTCGCAGCGAAGGACTTCAAGAAGGAACCAACGAATTGCCCCACGCCGCGCAAGAATCTCAGCATGACTATCGTGCAACCCTTCGCCTTTCAAAGGATATCGAGAGGTAGGAAGACATTTGGTGCCAGTTGCAATGCTGATCACTTTGGGAGACACAGTAGCAGAATTCTGGGTGGTGAGATAGAAGGAAGCAGCAACCGTGTATTGTCCCACAGGGATCCGAAATGAAAGGCTCGTGTATGCTTTGAGGATGGATGCGATGTCCTCAGAGTCATTGCACATGTAGGGAGAGCAAATCCAAGTCCTAACTTCAGATGCATCGGATTCGGAAGGGACAATTGATGGCATCACAGCATCTTCCGTTGGAAAAAAAGTATCTCATGGAAACTCGTTACACAACAGATATCTAACCAGTGCTTTTACAAACGTGTGAAGCATCCAAAAGGGGGGCTCATATCTGTGGCGTACACTAGACAGAGTAGTATAATAGCAGGAAGTAAGGTAGAAGGAAGTATCACCCTGTATTGTCAAGCTCGTGAAGGCCTTGTGGACGGATATAATCTCCACATAGTCATTGCATAAGGCAGGGAATGTAAACTCTCATGCAGAACATGAATCAGCTTCGGATCGGCTTACGGAACGGATGATTGATGTCTTCCGTTGCATCTTC